>CM067077.1:6241101-6353601 GCA_033980235.1 Diadema setosum | reverse complement strand
GCTATTTTGACCCCTCGCAGGCCCAAGGGGGGCACATTGTGCCCCCTATATAACTTTTTTATTATTTGATGTAACATCGTCTTATTTGGCACGTGGGTAGAGTAACTCATATTCTACATGACCGCACATTTGAATTTTCACAAGGTCACCAATGGAGGGCGCTATTTACAAAAATATAAAGAAATACATAGGAAATATGCTAAAATCATGATTTTTCGGTATAATTTGTTTATCCCCATTATATGTGTCTTATTACAGACCAATCATTTTCATATTTATTACAAATGATAAGCAAGTGGAACTTTATTATTTGTTATGGTTGAAATTTCTCAAGGTCACCACATAGGGGCGCTATTCATAACGACATAGTGATACATTATGAGACCTGAGATGAAATGTTTGGGATGGGTACATGTATAGTTATGACATTTCATATTTGCATAATAGTGGAATTTTGAGATTGCAAATCGATAATATGATAAACTAATGATATTAGAGGCATAACTTTGGTGAAGGAATCAAAATAACTCAAAATAATAAGGGCAGTCTGTAGAAAATATTATTGTTTTCAATAATCTCTATTATATCTATTGTTTTATGCCTTTGTCACATAAAACAAAGGGAATAATAAGAATAATTTTCCAGGACCATAATTACTTCAAATTTTGCTCCTTCAACAAATTTCAGCCAAGAAACACCCATTTCATACACTGTAATGCTGTTTGAAATGGCAACAGAAAAAAGATGCAAAATCTGACTGACATGGTTGTCAGTTTATGGTTGCCATGGCAACCAGCAACATCAAATATAGATAAATTATATATCAAAATGTTTGCAATAAGATTTCAGGAAAAGTCACCAAATTTGGTTGAAATCGGATTAAGGGCGAAGGAGTGGCAAAGGAAAATATGCCCCCCCCCCCCCCCCCCTTTGGGCTTTATAGGGTTAACGTCGGCGAGCGGGACCGTCATGATGGGGCGACTGCCGGCACGAGGGACGAGCGTCGCAAGCTGAGCCACACCTGCTGTGCCACACCTGCTGAGCCACACCTGCTGAGCCACACCCCCTGACGGCCTGCGGTCTACCGGGCACGACACTGGCGCAGTACCAACTACCAAAAGGGGATATGAACCCTGAACCCAGAGCAGTATAATAGCCAAAAGTTACGTGTTTATTTATACTTTGTTTTGTATTTGACATTTTGATATCAAATCTTCAACTTTGAAAACAAAACCAAAACTTGGTTATTATTACTATTAAAAACAGATTTAACTGTACTTGATTTGTTTCGACTTGAATAATTACGTGTCATAGTAGCAGAGTAAATAACAAAAAAGGAGGTTGCTTATGTGACATAATATCGTAAACGTTGCTATTACTTCAGTATGTCAGTTTGCACCTTTATTGAAGTTTAGTCCACACGTATTTCTATTCGGCTAAACAGGATCAAAATTATACAACACATGGGGTTATCCCACGAGGTCAACACCCACAGTCGTACTGTACAGCCCACGATTTCACGAGTCATACAGCCCATGAGTTCGACACTAAGTAAATGAGACCAATAATAGGTCACTTCTACATAGGACACTAGGTCAAAATAGCTCACGAGTTCGACAGATACAACATGGGGATTAATGTGTTGTTCTCAAGGGCCTTGTTCGCTTATCATCGAACTCGTGGGCTGTATGACTCGTGGGCTGTTACGTAGGGACTATAACTCGTAGGATGTATGACTCGAGGGTGTCGATCTCGACACGTGCTCCCCAAATACACCCATGCTCATGATTCCAATATACTAAAGTGCATGTTATATCATTTATACATCGATCAGATTAACTCCGCTGCTTCACTTTCCTACAGCGTACAGCCCAGGGACAAATGCATTCTTTAATAGCTGTTCACAATGCCGTTCATTTAAATGCCATTCATTTCAAGGTGAATAACAACATTTTTGGTCTACTGCATCTTACGGGTGAACACACCTCCACATTGAAGTGGATCATCAGGACTGTATATCGGTGGAAAAAAAAAAGAAGAAAGAAAGTATGATCATTGAGACAAACAACAACAACAACAACTACAACAACAAAGGTGATCACAATGCCGTTCATAATGCCGTTCATTTCAAGGTGAATAAAAAAATCTCCGGTCTACTGCCTCTTACGGGTGAACACACCTCCACATTGAAATGGATCATTGGGACTGAATATCGTTAAAAAAGAAGAAGATAAAAAGTATCATCATTGAGACAAACAACAACAACAAGAAAAAAGAAAGACAACACCCGCAAAGCCTTTGTAAGAATCAGAAGAGAAATAGGATTCAGCATTTGTATCACATAGAATATCATAGCCCAAGGGACACACTGTGGTATGTGTGTAAATAGAGAAGATTAAAGTGATCATCACAATTGAATGCAAAACCCAATGAAGCAACACTGTCATATACATTCGTAGTAGCCATGGAATAGACTGCCGAGAGTGAGGAATGTACTGATTTTAACTTTTCACCTCCCTTCTGCACTATTGTGATGAAAGCTGCTTAGTGAATGGCACTGCATTTTTTGTCTCTTTTGTGGACGCTTTGCTGCAGTGAACTTACAAAGTAATCTTCATACCCTGCATATTTAGGGCAAGGAAAGCACGCGGAAAGCACAATTTACCGATGACTAAACGTTGATCAGTAAAACTACATTTTGAATATAAATCGTCGTTAAATGCTTTATTGGGTCTCCAATGGATATTCCTTGCTATAAAAGATATATCGAAGTCCAGCATTGAAAATATTTGCACTTAAGGAGAACTTTAGTTACGATATAAATCAGTGGCTCTATGACATAATGTTCCTGCGACATTATTGCTCCCATGAAATATCTGCACGCTATCAAAGCCAAACATAAATTCTACTCACAAACATAACTATTATTATAACCTTTATCCTAACTGCCTAATCCTCACATCGTGCCAAACTTAAAACCCTATTACAGCCTTAACCCTAACACTAAGTCCTTGGAAATGATAGCAATATGATAGTAATGCAAAAGAAGTTCTAAGTTTGAACACTTTTACCACTGAATTAAAGAAATTTTAAAGAAATGTTTACATTTCATACGAGTTATATCTTTGTAAGCCTTAATTTCAAGCCCCATTTTTTACAACAATCGTTTATCGTTTACTGAAACTCCTCTTTCTGTCTTTATACCCCTTTATTTTTGGGAGCCCATATCTCATGCCTCACGTGTACTGATTTAGACCCATTATCTTCTTCTTACGGCGTCCTTTTCTCTGTCCACTGTGAAGAAAGTCTCAATCTGTCATTTATTCAACGTTTACTTATCTTTCCTCTTTCCCTCACGAACTGTCTCGTGTGTTTGTTTGTACCTTGTCTCAATCTTAATTCATTTTTATTTTTGCTCGTTTTATCAGTTTTGCAACTAGAGTTTTTTATGAGGGGACTGCAAACTAGAAGCTCTATTTTTTAGCACTCCCCTCCATTTCCACCATTTTTTTTCAATCGGTATTTGTCTTGAAAATTTACAAACTTGTATCAGTGTTTATTATTGATTTTTCATTGCATGGTTGTATCATTAGCATGTGTATTTAAAGGGGATAGCTTGTAACTGATCAGTGGGAATCATTGGGAATGCTGGGGATGATTGTTCCAATTCTTGTGGGATTCCATCTATTGTTGTGTGAAAATTATTTGCTTCAGAACGGTTTCACATTCAGGTAATGTGCAGTTTAATGCCCCGTCACTGTACAGGCATGCTAACCTGGAAACATTAAACTGTACATTACTTGAATATGAGACCATTCTGAAGCAAATAATTTTCAAACAACAATAGATATATAATGTACTACTATTGAGCGAAGTTGGTTAATAGATGGCGCTGTTCATCCTGTTGAGCTTGTGAGCCTTAATTGTCGTCCAGACATAATCATGTGATATTTAACTTACGCACGCAATATTTTGCGGGGATAGCAGCGTAAATCCAACTCGACTGATCATGCGAAATATCCCAGAGTTGGGGCAAAAGGGGAATTTGCGTTGACGGCTTCCCCAATGACCTTACCAGAATCAGGTTTTCGTCCAAAAGTGGTAGGTTAATACTGGATCAATTAGCATTGTGTTGAATATTACAGGTGTCCTTGATGTAAAGAAAACTGAACAGTTCTACTCACTTTTCGCACTTACATGTTTGGCCGTCATCTGTCGCAAGGAATTTTCGTTGTTTTTATCTGTAATTGGTATGTGATACATTTAGGGCCCGTGTCATAAAGAGTTGTGATTGATCTTACGCTCGATGAATCAAGACAAACCCCGTGAATCGAGCATAACATCAATTTTGATCTAAGTTCGTTAAATAAAGATATTTACCCTTGATTTGAAGAAAAAGTTTTAAGCAGATTGAACATAATTTTTATGAATTACATCTTATTCTTTAGATCAATCTTAAAGGGAAAGTACAGTATTGGTGGAGATGAAAATTAGACTTTTAACTTTTTTCGAGATACCAAGAAAACACTTATGATATAGTACAGAGCATACCATTGTAAGAGGAATTCAAAGTTTATTTGATGAAAATCAGGTTTGGAATGACTGAAACATCCAAGAACGAAGTAAAACAAAGCGATCGTAATAAAGTGTGGGTCCCACACTTTATTAGAATTGCTCCTTTTTGGATATCTCAGCCATTTCAAAACCAATGTTCATCAAATAGACGTTGAATTCCTCATAAACTTACATGCTCTTTCATATTTCATAAGAGGTTTCTCATTACTTCACCAAAAAATGTTAGAAACCCCAAATTAGGTCTCAACCAAAATTGTACGATCCCTTTAAGATCAGTATTTGAAACGAGCCCTTGCACACCTTACTCAATTCAAAATAAAAGGAAAACATTATTAACATTATTGTTGATTTCACTTTCTCTGGAATAACGACAATCATACCAGTTCAGGTTAAGATGTTTCCACGCTCCAACATTAAAATCGTGGTTCTTCCTTTGTTATCATGAATTGCATCACATTATTTGAAGTATAGCATCAAACTACAAATCATGCATTATGCATTCTATGATTTGTTAAGATATAGACCGTTTCACACTGTTAGAATAACAAAAATACTTCCAACGATATTCTTTTTTTTTTCTGCTGTAAAAATTGTTTCATCTAATCACAGTGTATGATTTCACATTGCGTTCGCATTCAATCGACACCATACAGTGTATCCACTAACCAGTCCTCTCGTGTATCCCGCGTTTAGTTAGGAGTCACGGCGTACAGTCATCTGACAGTGGATTCCTCTACAGAGTGCGTATAAAAAACAACAACAACAACAACAACAAAGGTAATCCAACTTTGGAGGGCTATTTTTTCATAATCGTCAGCTATGTAGAGCACAATTTTGATTGTGAGGTCATGGGAAAGACGAACTCTTCCTCTTTCCGTTGGTATCTAATAATGTTGAAAAATGTCATGCATGACTGAGCACATGAACTTTAAAGACAACAATGACGAGTTTCACTTTTTCCAAGTTTGCGTGTTATTGTGAAGGAAAAATGCATGTCTCATTGCATGGATGAGATCTGTACAATGAAATTGGCCAAATTGACCAGCCTGTACGAATGCAGGTTTGTGTTTAGGATTTGTGTTCAGGGTCTCTCCTAACATTTTAATATGATTCATAACCATTAACATGACCAGGTGTCCGATGACTTGGTCACTCCCACAGAGGTCAACCCACACAGTCCATTTTTCTCTGTTCATATTTAACACAAAGCACGTAGCGACAAACCACATCTAATTGAATATGAAGAGAGAAAAATAGATAATGGTTTAGCATACAATGGGAAGGACCAAGTTATCGGCAACGTGGTCATGTTGAAGGTTATGAAGCATAAAAAGGTTAGAAGAAATCCTAAACACAAGCCTGCAATTGTACAGGTCGGCTTGATAATTTGAACACTTTCATTGACAGATCTCATCCATGCAGTGAGATATGCTTTGTTCCTTCACAATAGCATGCAAACTTGGAAAAAGTGCAATTTGTCGTTGTTGTCTTCAAAGTTCATGTAGTCATGCATGTCATTTGTCAACATAATTAGGTACCAATGGAAAGAGGAAGAGTTCCTCTTTCCTCACATCAACATTGGTCTCTTCATAGCTGACAATAGTCCTCAAAAATTGGATTACCTTTTTTTTTCTCTTTTTTTTTCTTTTGATACGCACTGTACAACATGATAATGTGGATCAGCGCAGTGTCGTATACCGAGTACACGCACTGTCTGGTTAGTCCGATTCAGTGCAGCTCTGATCCTGTGCATGGCGGGACGCCCTCTGCGTTCGAGACACCTGAACCGATGTTCTTCGAGTCTGCTTATTTCGAGCAGGTCAGTACTGGTACAGAACTGACCATTTCTTGTTTAGGTGAATGGCAAACAGGTATACATAGAGTTGAACGTACTCTTTTGTGTATGCCAGATAAGATCTTGATACGGAAAACATGTCGGTTTGGCGTGCGTCGGGATGCCATGGAGTTGGTCAGATAGGAGTATCAAAGGTGTGAACACGCACTTTTCCTCACCATGAGGTCTTCACCTTTTGCGTTAATGTATTTGTTCATATCATGTGGTTTAGTTTATCATAATTCGACATCTTTCTGCAAAGTTAACAAATCGTCAAAATGGTCAAATAGCGCATTCTTGTTTTGAATGTAATTATTTTTCAACAAATGGAGTGGTCATGAAAACAAAACGATACCTTGGGTGGGTATATGAATTATCATTTAACTTTTACTGTTAACAGGCAAGCGTGTTTTAGGCAACGACGTTGATAGGATTGCAAAAATCATGTTCCTGAAGAGGTATATTATTTCAACAATTATTACTTTAGACGCGTAAAGCCCTTTTGAAGGAGAACAGTGAATTCATTTGAATGAATCTGCTCCAGCAAGATGTCTTATCAATACAACGTACGTAACATGGGAAGGAATGTAAAAAAAAAAAAGCAACAACAAACGAACAAACAACCCCCCCCCCCAAAAAAAAAAAAAAAAAAAAAAAAAAACAATGATTTTTTTTTTAATATATAGCCTGAATCGCTCCATTTCTGGTTATAACGTCTATCGATGTATATTACGTAAACAATAGATAAGTGGATATAACATAACACTCGAGGAAAAATAGATCCTCATGCAACGAATAAAGTTTTCCCTGCTAACGTTATTGAAAAGACAATGTATTACCTTTGAAACAGGCAGAGACCTGTGTTAGTTCGGTATTGAAATAAAAAAAAAATACAAATATCATTGTTCGGTATCAGTATACAAATTGTGTCTATGTCGTTCTTAACGAAATGGAGTTGGGAAAATGATCAGGACAAAAAAAATCAATAATAAGAGTCCAAAATGATCCTTCCAGGGCTTATGTCACTGAGCGGTGAATGCTTGCGAACGTATATATTATAGCGAATTTTAGGTTTATAGA
This sequence comes from Diadema setosum, assembly GCA_033980235.1. NCBI lineage: Eukaryota > Metazoa > Echinodermata > Echinoidea > Diadematoida > Diadematidae > Diadema > Diadema setosum. The sequence goes on along the minus strand of CM067077.1, from coordinate 6,346,112 downwards.
GTTCGTAGATAGTTGCAATCAAATTCATGTTTTCATTGTCGCAAACAGTTTTCCTTGTCGCAAAAAAAAACAAAAAAAACACCACTAATAAGTGTGTTCGAAATTTCTTTCGTTTACAATCAGGACGTTATAATTGTTTGATAAAAATCCAACTTAAAAGAGGTGAGGAGGTTGAAAGAAGCAATATTTCAGGTAAAATAGGTGCTGATGCAAACAAGCGAGATATAGTTCCAAAGAGTCAAAATTCATAGGCCCCTGGCATTTATGAGCTGCAGACTTGAGTATTGATCATCTAAGCCTGTAAATGTGGAGGAGTGTAATCTGTATTAAATCTAAAATCAAAGTTTTCCATTGTAAAATAATTGCTATAGCAGTGCTGTTCTGCAAACCGTCATCCATGATTTAATTTCATTTTCACATGTCTACTTTGTAAACAAAATACTTTGTACTGGAGGGGCCCAGATGAGTTTACATACTTCATAGCCTGTGAACAAGGTGAAAGTGAACGGGTGTTTTAATCTGGAATCGTGTCTTCTGTGCATGCTTCTCCTTCGTCGAAAGCGATGGGACTCTGTGAAAAAAAAAATCTTGAAAAACATTATTTAAACATCGAATGATAGAAATAGAATAGGTATTAATGTGTCGTAAACTTCTGCCTTTTATTTTGGTTCTCATGCATTAGGTGTTAAGACTCAAATACAGCAAAATGAATAAATTACAGCATTTTCATATGGATAAAATTTGAACTTTTAGATTAGGCGGTTTTTTTTTTTCTACCAACTGAAACTCGACTTAGTGATACAGGCAAAATGTTCTATAAATGAGACTAGACCAATTTGTGTTGTTGTTATTTTTTTCTTTCACAGACGTAAGAAAAATGCATATAACTTTTTTTTTCACCTCCGCCAGTAGTTGAAACCTACGGCCGGCGAAGATTAAAGATGTTTTCAGTTCCGTATGTTTGTTTGTCTGTCTGTCTATGTGTCTGTCTGTTTGTGTGCAAGATAATAACTCAAGAACGGATGAACGAATTTTCACCAAACTTGCAGAGTGTGTTCATAATGAGGTAAGAAAGAAACGACTACATTTGGGGTTTAAGAGGTCAAAGTTCAAGGTCAAGGTCATAAGGGCATAAAGAACATAAAATAGGATTAATCTCCTAATAACTCAAGAACGGATCGTCGGATTTTCACCAAACTTGCAGGATGCATTTATAATGAAGTAAGAAAAAAAGTATACAATTTTGGGGTAATGAGGTCAACGGTCAATAGTCGTAGTGGTCCGGAAAGACTTGAAATGAGCTTAATGTCCCAGTACACAAAATTCTCAAACAGGAACAAAAAACCCTGGACGAATCAGGTTCATTTCCGAGATACATGTACTTTCGGATCCCCCGTTGGTTGCATACCAACGCCCTCGCACCCTCCGCGACCTGCTAACATTCTCTGGTGACCCAAAAACTGTCAAAGATGGCAAAAAGTTCAAAAGCAGTGTCACGGGGGAAGAGATCCCAATTACATCTAAGATACAGTGCAAATCAGATTGGCTCATCTATCTGATATCCTGCACAAAATGAAACAAACAGTACGTGGGAAAAACTGAGACATCCTTGTATACCCGATTCAGCAACACTAAATCGGAGATACTTAACTACAATACACACAACAAGCGGAAAACTCTCACCTACACAGTATATTTCAACCAGCCCGACCACTCAGTTTTACAATGTAAAGCTTACCGGCATCGAGACAATTAAAACAAAATTCCGCCAAATAATCTTCCACAGAGAATCCTGGATAAAGAAACTGAAAACACTGACCTCCAGGGGCATTGATGTCGACCAATGAACCGCATCACTAAGTCCCTTCCCGAACCCCCATCACTTTGACTTCAGATTCGTAGCAGAATACTCAGCCATGACCACACAGGACATATAGCCAAACGCAGGTAAAACACCCGAGTACTTTTCAGTTTAGATACATCGCAACTGTTGTATTCATTATGAGATCTCATCTGTATGTAGTTCCTGCTAATACCTTTTGTATGACCACAAGATATATGAGTAATGTTGAGCTTAATGAGTTGATTTGATTATATGAATGATAATGTATAATGATGTATGATGGATGTTGGAATATGATTTTGTGATTTTATGGTATGTTTGATTGTAATTGTAAAATGATAGGTATTATGATTGAGAGTTATCTATTGTATTTTTTTTTTTGACAGAAGATGAGCACATGGTGCTATGATGCAGGAAATCACGTCAAATTATACACACCCCAGGTAATTCACAGAATTTTATTGTTGTTTATACATCTGATTCAAACGTTGATATATTTCATAAGTTGTTTAAGATATTATATTTTGGCAATATTAAAAAAATATATGATTTGTTGATCTAGATAGTGTTATATTAAATGTAGTTAGGTACGTATATATATATATATATATATATATATATATATATATATATATTTATATACATATATATATATACATATATATATATATGTATATATATATATTTACATGTATAATGTGTGTGTGTATGTATGCATATTATATATATATATATATATATATATATATATATATATATAATGTTATTTTGTTTGTAATCATTATGCTTAAAATGATGGTAAAGTATGATTATTATATGTCAGAAGTCTGATAGAAGAATTGAATTAATATTTTTTTTTTGATTTTTTTGATTTTTTTTTTTATTATAATATATTTCTGTTGATGACATGATGTTAGATTGTATTTTTGAATTGTATTAAATGATCGATTTGTGCATATAACGGTCATACTTCAGAAGATTGGTATTTTATGACATTGCATTATATATCATGACACATGCCATTTAGATATTATTGTTCTGTTGGTAGATCCTGATAAAGGCCTGATGACAGGCCGAAAGCTCGATTGATTACAAATGAGAACAAGATTGAGAGCAACGTCCGCCTCATGTCTAATTTCTTTCACTATGTATAATTTAATATACAACTGTATACATATATGCATATATATATATATATATATATATATATATATATATATATATAGTATATATATCATTACGGAATGAGGGAAATTCGTGACACGGAATCGAAAACGAAACGAAAACTTAAAGTTATAACAACTTTATTCCTCCCTCTTGCTTCCGCGGACGGCATGGTCCCAGCCTCGCTCGAAAAGAGCCATCAACTCTTTTTCATCGGACCAACAGGCCACACCCACTTCGCACAAATGCATACTTAGTATTCATGACAATATAAAGTGTGTGTGTGTGTGTGTGTGTGTGTGTGTGTGAAGAGTTTGATTACAAAACGAGTTTTACTCCATTCTTGTCAATTTGAGATATTTGCTTGAAACAGAAAATAATAATAAGAAATGGGACATTTCTAATCATGTCTTTAAGGATATTCCTTGTTATGCAACAGGTGAGCTATCATTGGCAAGGTTTTAATTTGCTCTGTCCGATGGGATCGCCCTATAAAGTTTGAAAATGGCGCTTAAACCGTTTTGAGATCAAACTCTTCATATAAAATACGTGTGCGTACAATGTGTGTGTTTTGGTCATGTACATATTATGTGTTAATATACATAAGATTTACATCAGTATAATATATAATAATATATAGTGCGAGAGATAGTTCCCTTCCCAAACGTGCGCGGTGCCTCATTGTGGGATCGCCTTATAAAGTTTGAAAATGGCGCCTGAGAATAATGCGTTTGGGTGACAAAAGGAAACCTTTTTTTTTCTGTCATTGCCTGAATCTTACATTCATTTAGATGCATTTACACTCTTTTTTTTTTTGTTTTGTCTTTATGTTTATTTGGTTGGTTCTTATTTTTTTATTGAAATTCATGTTTATTTCCCAGTTTTTCACAGTGTGAAGCAAGCGAAAAAGACAGAAAATTCAGAAATTAGTCCGTAACATTGTATGGATATTAACACAAAATAACACACTCAACACATGTGACACACAAACACACATTCTTTAACAAACAAAATTGTTTTCTTTTCATACATTTTGTACCTTTGAATTTTTCTCTTATTGTATTTTACAAGAAACAAGCAGACGGAATAATAAAAAATAACCATTGTACTCTTTTGTGCTTTGTTCCACACAAATGAACATAACATGAGTAAACGCATTCACGCAAACTCTACACACACACCATCTAATAACCTAAAGTAGGCATTACGTGTACGGGTACAGCGGGGCAACAACCCGTGTGAAGTGTCGCCTGTAAGATTGGAGTCATTCCTTAGCGACTTTCTTGCATTTGTCTTCATTAGCATACTACGCTCACTCACACAGGTGGAGCGACGTAGGAAGAGAGTGGTTGTCACTGTGCGCCATTCGGAGCGTGCACGGATTCATCGTCTGCTGCTGAGGATAATCTTTCAAGCATGCACTCCGCACAGTGCATTCGCGTACTGTGTGTGTGACAACACGTACTGAGAGCCTGAAGAGTTTCCAGCATACTACTACTGTATGGTAACTGGAGAGTTAACCCAGCATTGGATTGTGTGTACGAGTGTACTGCGTCCTGTGCGTATCCGTGTGTGTCAGCAAACGTCGATTTTATGAACCATATTGTGCGCTACATATCGCCGCTGTCTCATTTATTCAAATTTGCATGCTGTGGAGTGGCAGTCATGCCTCATCTACATCTCGTATGTCTGCAGTTCAATGTCACAGTGACGAATTGGCGTGTGTACGCGTTGTTTTGATGGATTTAACCGATCCTGGATAATGTTTCATCGGGACATTTTGTTCTGCCTTGCAGAAGATTGGGTGCTATCCACCACTACTGCATATTTGAATGCGATTTTTCCGCGCCGCTGCTAACAGCTGTTACACTTCAAACTCGGTTCAAGTCTGCTGTAGATCGTGATGCCAGCCGCCTCATAAAGGCAAGGATAAATATTGACAGTTAACGACCAGTGGTAAGTGTCAACTCCCCTGTTAAAGTGTGTTTCATACCTATGCATTTCATAGAAAAACAAAATCGTAGCTGTTATTATTAAGATGCGCTGTTTATTATGACGTGTATTTATTTCACTTACTTGCACTTGAAAAAAAAAAAGGTGGCATCTTCGGGGGCATTTCTTAATTTACTTCACTCATTTACTTCACTATTTAGCTAACAGACACAAAAAAAGATAATTATTTAAGAGAATTGTTAACGCGATTCATCCCTGCGCCACAAAAGTAACTTTGTCTCAAACATTTTACTTTCACATCACGCACTGTAGAGGATGTTGTACAACTCATCTATTAAAAAAAAGTGTTTTTTTTTTTCAGTTGACCTTGCGAACATGAGATTGCGTGTGACGAAATATCTGCGGGGGCTACCAAATGCTGAAACACGTTTTGGTTGAATCGATGTTGAGAAATCAAGGCAGGCGCTGAAGACTGATATACAAATTGTGGGGATATGTCTCTACATAATTTTCAACAGGTCATTTGAAACGTCACGGGGTAAATTTTGACAATGCCGTACTTGTCATTTTAACCACTTAATAACGTATGAATCCATTGTTAGTTCTGTCTCTTGAATATACACACTAGTTTGGTGTTCTAGACAAGTATGATTGTATCATTAAGATTGTATGTTACGTCATTTGTCGTATATACGTTACAGGAATTATTTCATACAGTCGTAATTAGCCTTGTTTATGGCCATGCACTTTTATGTGTTATTGCGTGAATGTTATAAAACAATGAAGACTTTTATTGCAAAATGAGCTAAGCGTCATGTTTAAACGTTTTAAAGTAAGTCCATGATCAGATGGAGCAAAATCAAACCTTTCCAGTAATACCTCATATGTGACATAACAAGGAGCATTCTAGAAGTTATGATTAGAAATATCCTGCATTTTCTTTTTTGTGTGTGTATTTCTAGCAGCTTTAATCACAAAATATCTCAACTTGATAAGGAGTTAGCTCGTCTTGAGATAAAACTCTTCATTTCTACAATACGTCCACACTGTAAGTCGGTTAATATTTGCTACTCATTGACTTGCGACAATTGTTTTTTCTCTTTGCATATCGTGTTACTTTTTTCTTGTAAGCCATATGGCCTCATTTGGAGAGCGGACGAAAGTAATGTGTATTTGCTTACAAGGACAGTTTAAATCAGTCAAACTGCAATGAGTACTAATACCTGACGGGATGTGATCTTTTTACACACTAAAAAATAGGAGAGCAAATATGTACCCCTAGAGGTACAGATGCTTGTCCCTATACAAGGAACCCTAGCGGCACTTATATGTACCCCATACAGGGGTACATATAAGTACCCCTACCTGGGATACAGATATGTACCTTATGGAGTACTTATTTGTACGTTTAAGGGTACTCATTTGTATCATCATAGGTAGTAATATGTTCCCATACGTGGTACTTATATGTTCCTCTGTATGGGGTACATATAAGTACCCCTGTATGGGGTACAGATGAGTACTTCTAGGGTTCCTTGTATAGGGACAAGCATATGTACCACTAGGGGTACATATTTGTACTCCTATTTTTGGTATGTGACTGCCTAAGTAAACAATATGACACACACACAAACACGCACACAAACACATGCATGCAATCTATGAGAGTAAGTTTACAGCATACAACTGTATGTATAAGACATGCTAAGGTGTTTTTCCTTGATATACAATGTACAAATTATATGCTTTATTTACTGGAAACTTATAACAAAGCAAAAGCATCCACGTGTTAAAATTGCACTACAAACACAGAGGGCTATACATACGAATAAGGTTGTTGCATTTAAAAATATACATGTACACGATGTAGTAGTGCACTGTACCAAATAATTGCCATTTTTGTGAATTTGTGAATCATTTTTGGTTGGCAAATTTACCAGGCAAAATTCTCACCAAGCGCTACTGGGGTATAATATTTAGTGCATTTAAGATGGTCTCAGTGTCAATTCACGAAAATAAGATCTTGTGACAATTCCTGTGACCTTCTCATTCACAAAAATATTTATGTACGCAAAGACGAACAACTTATGCAGTACAAGTAGTTGAGACTGCTTATCTTTGGCACAATGTACAACAGTGTAGGTACCTACAGGAATACCTAACAATTGCACAACAAAGAAATATGTCATAATATACACTCAGATATTGAGATTACACAGCCATGAAATCCATACATGCTCAAAATTCACATTTCCATAATTTCTCATCAATCATAAGTTGGCTTGAAGAACATCTTTCACTTGTCCACACATTGAACATCCTACACAATCATATCAAATGAAATATCACTTGATTTAATTTGTTTGTAAATCACTTCAGTTGAATTATAGAAACAGCTGTTCATAATCTTTAAATCAAAGGTAAAATCTTTGACAGAAAAATACTGTGGCACTTATAGGTAAATATGGAACGAAATTTGGCATCAAAAGGGCAAAATGAAACAAGTATATCAGAATTGCTCTGAATTAAGAAGGGTTTTGTTTTTGAAATGGCCTTTTTAAACCTTTACCTTTGAATTTCAAGAGAAATGGAATACCTGTAAAACTAGAAATATTGTTATGGTAAGTGGTATACATCCACCATAATGCACGCTTCTCCCAATAGGTCTATGTTATGTCTTGATGTGTGACGACAGTTTTACATAAGTGGCAAAATAGTAAAATGAAAAATGTTACAAGTGTCACAAATGTGTTAGTGTTTACTTTCCTTGAACTAATTTTAATTGGATAATAGCTAAGAGAGCTTCTTATAGTCTAAGAAAGCAGGTATTTGGGGATCAAGGAAAGTTCTTTGCTTTCATAATGCACATGAACAGATTTTATGTCCCATGTGTATATCCACTTCTTTGCAGTAATAGATACCTACTGTCAATACACTGTAAATGTCTGCCTACCTGTGCTTATCAAAATTCCTCTTACTCTGTCACAAAGAAAACTACATTCAACTTGATGCATTATAAGACAATGTACAGTGAGTTTTGATTAAACCAAAGTGATACCCCTTGCTCTTCACACAAGAAACACATTTGTATCTCAGAAAAAAGGTAAACAGATTATGCACCATTAAGAAATGGGTAGGCCACAGATATGAATTGGATGGCGGTAGTAGACGTACTGCATGTACATGTATTATTATCGCACTGTTTGCCACCATCAATTATATTTTAAAGTACGATATTTCTTCCTATAGAACACAATTTTATATACTTGTGCATTTACTGAAAGAGATTATCTTCATTATGTAACAGCACACTGGTCATATCATAATGTAGTATCAAATCCATGTAGTGAGTGCTTGTTTTGCACGCTGCGTAAATACAGCTTTATATCCGACTGGAGAGAAGTCATGACCCCCCCCCACCCCCCCCAAAAAAAAAAAAAAAATAATAATAATAATAATAATAATAAAAAAATGAAGATGTGTGAACCCGCTGAAAAGTCATGAGTATACTGAGGCAAATGTCTATGGGAAATGTGTGTTGTAGCAAAATCAAACCGTCCTCAATGGGTTAACATGGTCTTCTCTATCAGTTCACCACTGAAGAGTAACTTTTGGATGAGGATCACATAAGTAAGTTTTGACCATCAGGCTAAATCTAATGGCAATCTCCTTACAGTTCTCCCATCTGTTGAGGTAATCTCACTTTGCACAACACTGCCCACTGGCACTGGTAAAACAGTCCAGGACCAGTGAAAATCACCATTGGACCAGCAACTGTTCAGGAACGGACCATTAAATATGGACAAACTGGGTACCTACTGGTCAAACAGATGGGTATGGCCAGTAAATTAAAAAAAAGAAGAAAAGATGGGTTAGTGTGCAGCCATGTCATGCAAACCATTCAATTGTCTGCTCATGTCTCGTACACCGCAGGTACTACCTGTACTGTATGTATATCAATCTGTTCGAACATACTACAACACACTGCTCAAATGTAATGAATGCTCTCAAGGAAATAAATAACTTAACTGAATATCGCTAGATCTACGCAAGGTCAACTTAAGCAAGGTTGATTGCACTTCATATTCATTCTAAATAAGAAAATATAGATTTAGAAACGGCAGTGGCAATGACAGGAATCTTCATGAAAGTAAAGCTCATGCTCATGTATTTTTTCAGAAAAGTGTCTTTGATGTAGATTACTGGGAAACACGTAAGATCCTATTGTACATAGAAGCTATGTGGAAGTTTGTGTTTTGCTTTTGTGTGAGCTTGGAGATTTAACTTCAATATAAGTAAAGAGAGGGCAGGTATATAATTCAAAGTGATCAAATCCTCACCCTGTTACTCGCAATGTAAAAACCTCAAGAGTGATTTAGTTTTCCACTACCATCTGAACCTTTAGAAATTCTTGACTCTCCTTTGGCTGTAAAAATATACACTGCAGTCAACCTATATTTGTATGGTCAGCACTTGGGATTAGTAAGTATCATTTTGGTGAACTGCTTCAGTTGCCAATATTCCTGTATCAAGTTAGTAGGCTCCGCCTGCAAAGAATATGTACACTACAAACACATTTTATAACAGATTTTTCAATTGATACTGCATCTGGTGCATGTGTACATAGAGTACCTCAAACGGGGAAGGCAACCTTTACTATGATTTGCAATGAATTCAAGCAACATGAAAAGATTTCCTTGCTCATAACTATGATGGAAATCACACTTTAACCTCAGTGTTAAGAGGCCAGAGACATACAATCATTGTAAGCAGCAAAACAAGAATTGTATTTAAGGATATTCTTTTAAATTCAAGTTAACATACTTGAGACATTAAAGCTCCAAATGAGAATTTGTTGCCTAAATTTAGCTGAGGTAAAAGGTTTCTGTCCTATCAATGGGCCAGAAGAAGTAAAACCACCATGAATTTATTGGGATATAATGTTAATCAACTTTCCTATCTTAAAGAACGAATTGCTGGAAATATTCAAAGCAATTTCCAGAATCGACCTGAATCTACTGGGATATTTAAGTTGATCAATCTCTGTACCTTGAATGGTAATTACTTGTAATATATCCTAATCTTGTGAGACAGGGTTGGATGAAATATTGGTGCGCTCTTCGTGTTGGGATATTCCAGCCCAAATGTGCACTACACAGCCAAAGTTGAAGCAACCCCTGCAGAAATGTTGGTGCAGGTGCAGACGCGAGAACTGTTCCTTCCACCTCCACGAGAAGGCCATCTGGTGCAAAAGGAATCCCACATATTACTAATAGGGACTTTCTGATTGTGTGGACATGGCCATCTTTCTTGAACAAGAGTGGATCCAGATTGCTACAGTTCGTTTGTCACATCTGGGATGATATTGCCCATTTTGATTTTCAGTGCACGTCGTTCACTACGTACTGCTACGACGTCATGGCTCCCTTCCCTCCAACAGGCTGGCGAGTGGTTGCACTAAGTGATGACATCACTCGTGTTCTGAATATAGGTGGCCATGAGATCCTTGGCAGACGCTTTTGCGATTCAGGCGTTGGGATGTACTGGAGAACATGGAGTTTGCACAGTTCCTTAAAACGACGTCATTACTTCGACGTCGACATTCAGGAGGGGAAATCGAAAAGTCCCTATCGTTGGATGTGGTCCCGCAGGTTCCTGGACAAATAGTGAGGAATGAATTCACAACAAATTTGTTAATAACAACAAACAAACTTTTATTCACATTTTATTAACTGCAATCAAAAGTGCAACATTCAAAAACATTAAATTATCAGTTAGTTTCAAACCCTGGTTTACATTGAAAATGTTACTACATGTATTATCTATGCTCAAAGTTGATGTGAAAAAAGAAGAAGCAGCATAACTGCAAAACTTATCACATTTGCTTCAATAATAACTATCAACCCCCCTTTTTTTTTGGGGGGGGGGCAAATAGTTAACTTACAACTCTATAAACATTTACTTTCCACAAAACATTTGGAATGTACAAAGGCTCTTCTTATTTTGTGACAAAATATCCAATCAAATATGGACTCATTCCCTTTCAAATCATATTTCACTTTACACAAACCTGTGGTATTACAGCCAGGGTCTTCCAAGATGGGGGCCCTTTTGATGAGAGTCCTTGCAGCTTCAGAGTATTGTAAGGGTGAAGAGAACCCAAGTGTGAATCTATGGACAGAGAAAAAGAAAACAGGAAAAAAAGGGGACAGTTTACCTCATTTGAGATAAAGGAATTGGTCAATTTATCTGATTGATTATTCATAGGAATTACAATCATGTCATTTACGTCCTACATATAATCTAATAGGAAAATCACAATTTACAATACTTGCAAAGTCATTCTTTCTGCAAAGGTATAAGAATTTATAGTAATTCACAGCCTATCATGGACCACACATACATGTATCTTGCCACTTGTCAACTGATGCTACATCCAGCAGTCATGGGGCCATCATGCCACTGCCACACAATCAGTAGTGCTGATAAGTATAGGCCCTACCCAAAAATGGACATGCATCTTCTGGTGTTACAAGTCACAACTTATCAAATGATAGTAAGACCCAGGGCTGAACTCATGTAACTATGTGTACATCATGTAGTATTGTGCTCTGCATGGTTCTTTCTCGTTTTAACTACAGTACTTATGTGTCATTAAAAGACTTACCATTACCAAGTATGCTTGATAACGTCCTTGAAGAGTTCTTGAATAATCTTTGCTCTCCACTGACTTCCAGATGTTTAGAACAGATGTACTCCTCACCTTTGTCACATCCATTCACACGTGACATAAAGTTATCCACAGCTCGGTAGTGAACAGCTGCATTTAGCTGCTTGTCTAAATAACAACAACAACAACAAAAAGAAATGTGTAACTGGTAGCATTATAATGTGAGGTTTAGGTCTTACATCAGTTTCTTGTACATGTAAGTGTTTATTGCCTTGTAAATTCAGAAAGGGAAAATGTTCGGGTCACAACTGCTTCCAATAAGAATAAAAGTTTGCGAAGGTAGGAATGCACTGATGAATATTGCAAGTGACATCAACAATAGGTTCATAAATATTACTGGAACTACCCTGTCATGATCCTGAATGCCACAGTCCGCAGCCCCATTACGCTATGCGTATGGGGCTGCCGGTCGCAGTTAGCACAACCCTAACCCAACCAGACGCCAGGCAAGGCATGGCGTTGTGTAGACTACAGGCTCTACAGCGACAGGACTGTACTCTTATAGCTCACCGATACATTTACTAGTATTATAGCAGCCCAGCCAAGTCTAGCTGTGTGCAGCTGCTACATAGGATTAGACATACATTGTATTTCAAGAAAGATCAAGGATTGATGCTGTGAATTGTCAATTGAGATCAACACAAACAGATAAATTAATACTAGGTTAGTCATGTTAGTTGTCTTTGTTCTGACATCAGATTCTATACTAATCGAACAAAACAAAACAAAAAACTGTTAAGATGTCAACTGGCTTAATTTTCAAGCTGTGGTAGTGGTACCATTATCATAGTACAGGTAACTCACTAACCTAACTTAGTAACTGCTTTGTGGCATGCACAATTGTCTCGATAATGGTGTACTGTCACATAGTCAGACACTATACAATACAGTACAGTGCAGTGCACTCCCTCTGACCTGACCTGTATAGTTTGGCTGTAGTAGTGTTATTGTTGGGACTTAGTATAAACAACATTTCGACAAACAGGCCTTAGAACTGTTAGTGGTCTACACACTATATACTAAGAACATTCTAGCTAACAATGTTTTTAGATCCTCAGACAGACTCTAAGTCAGTTGTGATCCGTCATGATCTTATGATACAGCAACACTCACTCACCGTGACATTACGAGAAGTGGTCAACACGTCTGGTCTAGTGCCGAAGTTGTGCATCAGTTAATGGCCTTCTGTCGACTGCGTGCTTGAATTGAAGATCCTTACTGTTGCACGTTTTTTTACCAGCTGAAGCGCGATAATAAATGTTTAATCTTGCTAGTCAGCTTGATACACTTGATGATCGACACATTTTGGATCAATACAAAAGTTGCTCGGTTACATTCGGTTACGTGTAAGCTGTATGCAGCGCGATCATCCTGCGTGAAAATCTACCGCTCGGCGACACGTACGTCGTCGCCGCTCCAGACATTTGAATGAGTGGCCAATTTGGCTAGTTGTACAGATGAGGAAAAAAAAGAATAACTAAAATAATCATACGTAAATTTTTGAGTTAAAACATCATTATAAATATTTTGTAAACATTGTTATTAATTTTTTTTATGTGATTTCATCCATTAATTGGGTATATCATTCAGAAAATTACACTGGTGTTCGATAATCGTAGGAATTGATTTCTTTCTTTTCGCTTATTGGTCAACCAGTTTGGCGGTAGGTATTCTCGTTATCAGAACGTGAATTTAATAATCGTAAAGCCTCCGAAAAACAGTTCCAAGATTACAGGTGTATTGACACTTTGTCTTAAAACACGTACTTGCAAGTTTTATGTATACCAAGATATGTAAAATGTGTTCTTTGAAATAACCTTTGTATCCACTACCAAGTCTTCCAAGATGTAATGTAACATGTACATGCATAATTGGTCTTTGTTACAAGACTATTCAGGGTAACGACAAGTAGGAAGACCTACGCTCAAGGATGCCTACCCGTTCCCGCACCAACGAGTACTCCTAGACGAACTTACTTGCTCACAAGCCCGATACTGGCACACAGGCAGAAACGCCTACCCCAAATGTACCGCTAGTTTTTAGTGTGTATACCACTGCGTCTACTGATGTATTTTTTTTCTTCCTCTACAGAGGTACTTTATTCATTTATTTCCAAAACTATACATCGAACAATTTCTTTTTTCAAACAATGAATGGGCACATTATAACACTAAAAAAAGTACAGATAGTTATTACGTCATTGGTTACTAAGTAAATGATTTCATCATGTTTGATACAATCTCAGAAACATTATCTAACAGTATTTCATTTCTAAAACTAATCCATATTTTCAAACTATTGTATGAATGCCCTTGAAATAAATGCATCATGTATTGTTTATAAATTGTATACTGCGCATATATTAATATTTTATTTATATTCGTTACATTTGGACTCTTAGATTCCACTCCAATAATCAATAATTTATCGTTTAATAAAATTGTTTCTCTAAAAGCGAACTGAATAAAATCAGTGATCTTTTTCCAAAACATAGACACTTTAGAACACTCCAGGAGAACATGACTAAAGATTTCTGTTTCAGAGCAAAATGTACACAAATTGTCACTTACAATTTTCCATTTGAAAAGATTACATCTATAAGGTAAGATACAATGTAATGTTTTGAAGTAGCATTGCTTAACTTTGTTGTTCCTTAGTTTTCGAAATTTTTGTTTCAAAACAGTATTCCAATCAAAATCAGTATTCAAATCAACCCTATCTTTCCAATATAACAGTATAGTTAGATCACTTTTCTTACATTACTTTCACATAACAAATTATGACATTGTTTGGATGTTGTTTTAGATAATCTGATAAAATCATTGTCCTTTACTGCATATAAATCAATATCACAATCTTTGTGAGCCTTTTCACATTTATCTACTTCTAATATACGTTCCACTCATATAGAACTGCCTTTTTAAGTTTTCAATACTTAAAGTCCACTAATAAATTATCAGAATTAAAAGCACAACAAATTGATTCACGAGATAATTTAAAACATCCATTTTCGACTACATCATGTGTCAAGATACCTTTCTTGTGCCAATCTTAAAAAAAAAACAAAGTTTTTCCATTAAAACATAATATATTACTGTTATACCACAATACTTCATCTAGTATGTTGTTCACATGAAGAAAATCAATATATCTTAATTCGCACCACGAAAGTAAACAATGAGTATGCGAGGTAGTCTATGCTTCTTGCATAGTGCTAACATATCTTTACATGAACAGTACGTTTTCATTATCAGTGGACTTGGACCGATTTTCTCTACCCAAAATTTGAACATAAACTTCCATGGCGAGTCTGGATGACAATTTTGATAATTTGCGAACCACGACAAATATAACGATTGAAATCGAGCATGTATTAAATCAAACATATTCAAACCGCCTTTTTCAATGGGATTTAGTAAGCTAGATCGCTTCACTTTTTCTCTCCTAGAATTCCAAAGAAAATTGTAAATCAATTTATTCAATTCCACAATGAACTTCTCTGGAAATGGTTATACTGAAGCTACATACACAAATTCTGAAATTATCAATGATTTAATAATTACCACTTTACCATACAATGTTAAATTTCTCATTTTCCAGAACTAAAACCAGTTTGATTGTTCAGATTCGTTTCTGTTCTTTGTTAGAAATACAGCCAAGTATTTCACAGGATCACTAGTACAATTCAAATCATTTACACTATTTTCTTGAAATTTCATTGTTACTGCTTTTGTTTTCATAACATTCAAAACTGGTCCAGCAATTTGCCCAAAACGTTTAACTTCCCCGAGTGCTATATTAGCAGACTCTATTGAATTAACAAAAATAACAGTATCATCAGCCAGTTGTGAGATTTTGCATTCTTTTTGTTGGGCTGTGTTGCCGGAAAATAACAGTTATATACCCTTTGTATGACTCTTCTGCTTAATTCTCAAGGCCATTACTTCAGCTACAAGTATAAATAATGAAGCGGAAAGTGGGCAGCCCTGCCTTATTCCCCGTTTTATTTCAAACTTCTCTGATACCCATCCACTATTTATAACACTCCCTTTAACATCAAAATATAATGCTTTAATCTAACCAATAAAACATTCTTTGAAATTCATTTTACGCAATAAATGAAAAATAAATTCATGACGAACACAATGCGACAATTGTTTTTTCTCTTTGCATATCGTGTTATTTTTTCTTGTAAGCCATATGGCCTCATTTGGAGAGCGGACGAAAGTAATATGTATTTGCTTATAGGGACAGTTCAAATCAGTCAAACTGCATCGAGTACTAATATCTGACGGGATGTGATCTTTTTATACTACTGCATCTACTGAAGTAGAGATATCGACTTTAATTCGCTAAGTCTCCGAAAACCCGCACATTTGTTTTGATGCTGTATCATGTCATGATATTTTCTGTGTATATAGAGTACAGAGTGATGATGTCACAGTTTTTCGACATTGCTTTAGTTGAATCCAGGTGCGAGCATGATTAGTAACAATAGTGCTGTCATACCGGGGCCAGTTGAGGTTATTTATATATAGAACCAGTTTCCATGGCGATGAATGGCTGTGACATCACACTTTGGTACTCTATTCGTTGTCATTGTTTTATAAATTATTCAAAGAAATTCAAAGGAATTCAGAGGTACCGAATGACATCATTCCTATGGCAATGTATTGCAGTAGGTTAGTTACTTCCTGATAGCTTTTCTCCAACAACAACAAAAAAATAACCTTCATTTTATGTTAGTTCGCAAACGGTCAGTCGTTAAATCAGGAAAATATTCGTTATTCTCAAGGTTCGCTAGTGTGAAAATATTCTAAGGTTCTTATTCTGAAATAACAAATTCAGTGTACGTAGATGTTCGTTTACTACTCAATCCGAAATTGAAAGGAAGAGGTCGATTAATTCGAATATCTATGGAGTTATTTCGAAAGTTCGTAATTTCCGAAAATGATATAAGGTTTGTTATTCCGATGGTTCGTTAATCCGAGAATAGAATAAAGTTCGTCTTGCAGAAAGTTTGTTAATCATAAACACCCAACGTCCTTGTATAATCTAGATGTACTACTGATCCGAAAATGAAAAAAAAAAAAGATGTTTGTTAATTCGGATATTTGAGGTGTCCACCGACCTTACAGTGTGTATTCGTCATAATTCGGAATTACGAACTTTCCGGAAAACGAGCCTTTTTTTCGGAATAACGAATCTTCGGATTAACAAACTCTGTAACCGTTGAAATGTACATCCTGCATGACTAAGTTGCTGTATTTGATACTCAGCTGACAATGGAATGTACATTTTCTCACTTTTGTCGATTTCTTTCATAAGACAACGTACACACATACAATTCATAATATTTCTGTATGACACTCTCCCCGGAGCAATAATATTTTTTTATTTCGTGCCTGGCTTACCTTTCTCGACATCCGGGCAATCCTCTCTCAAACAGGGTAAAACTGTTGTCAAGTTGTAAGATACGCTATGCTTTTTCTGTTGGTTACGAAATAACGAGATCATGCCGTCAACAAACAAAATTGACATTTACCTGATTATCTTTCCATATGTTTTTTTTTTCTCTATTGAATGCAGGCCAACGAATGTGCGTGCATCGCTGTAAATGAATGAACGCCGGTGTGCGTGACCGTCAAATTAACGGCGTCCAAGTCGTTTGATTTTCGTCTCATGGCGGCCGAGACCTCACGTTGACACTCAGCGCTCTCGAAGTTATTTGGATAAGAAATGTGTCATTCATTTGCAGGACGTATAACTCGCACATTATCTGAACGAGCACCGCTTTGATTCAGGCGTTTGCAACAGACATTTGGTTTCTCTCTGGTGGAACGTGGCTTGCTTCAATTGCCTGCGTGCATGGTCTCCCTAAATTGCAGTTGTGTTGACTACATTGGCAAGCGGCAAACATTTCGACGATGGGGACTGGGATTCGAGCGGACAGTGTGCGCACCTTCTTTGGGGGCTGCCTGCAGCGGCTGACCCGCACCAAGACGCTCCGTCACGAGGACCTGACCCAGAGTGAGCTGAAGAGATGCCTAGGCCTGCTGGATCTCACCGCCATTGGAGTCGGCAGCACTCTGGGGGCTGGCATCTACGTGCTGGCGGGGCAAGTAGCCCGCGAGGTTGCCGGGCCAGCCATCGTGCTGTCCTTTCTCGTGGCGGCTGTGGTGTCCTTACTCTCAGGTGAGTGCTATCCCTTAGACGGCACGCAAGGAAGCACAAAGAGAGAAAACTGTATATAGAATATAAAAGCTCTAGACTAGCTAATATACTTTCACTTGACAAAATTGGTGAGAATATTGTGATGACGTAATTGCCGAAAAAAAAAAAATGCCCAATTGACCTGTACACAAATGAAACTTTGGTTTGTTCATCTTTTTAACGATTCAATCAACATGGCAAATTATTTACAAATTCATTTTTTTCCAATTTGTTTATATGTATATATACGGTATACAGGAGTATACAGTAGCCGGTTAATTATCGCCTCCGAAAATTGTGCCCGTAACGTTTCGTTTCTTACAACCTTATGAGAAGGTTATGTGACGACAACTATTGTATCCATCCTTCCCTTCCTTTGTATGATATAGACTGCTAATGTTTCGCAGAAACATGCGAAACATGCAATTTGTGCAACTATTTTAATCACAATATAGCCCCTAGTACGTCACATTCCAAGAAACTTCTAACCTTCTGCTTAATTTAACTGTTATACTACGATCATCAAATTAAAATTGGGGTGGAATTTCAATTAGAACTTAGGAATCAGAACTACTATAGTCTACTATCCATGATATGCACAATCGGAGATGCCTCAAGGGATTGTATAGTTTTGGTCGAGACCTAACTTCATGTTTCTAACTTTTTTGGTGACATAATGAGAAACTTCTTATGAAATGTGAAAGAACATGTAATTTCAAGAGGAATTCAATGTTTATTTCATGAAAATTATGTTTGAAATGGCCGAGATATCCAAACCAGAGCGATATATTGTGGGACCCACCTTTTATCACAATCGCTTTGTTTTACTTTGTTTTAGATGTCTCAGCCCAGCCAAAACCAATTTTCATCAAATAAACTTAAATTCCTCTTAGAATGGTATGCTCTGTACTATTTCACAAGTGGTTTCTTGGTTTCTCGCAAAAAGATACAAGCCCAATTCTCATTTCCACCAATACAATATCATCCCTTCAATAGCGAAGGGCACTTGTGCGATTTGACTAAACACACACGCACAACACACGCTTATACACGAATACTCGCCAAGGAAATGGCAGTCCTTATATCGCATTGGTACAGTCAATTAGGGACTATCACCCGACGTGTTATCAATATACTATTATCATCTTCGCTCAAACAGTGTTTAATAGTCAACTGTGATATGATCTGACTCGGTTGATGCTTAACATACACGAGACCGCAGAATCCCAAAATGCCCCTGCTTACCTGCAGCTTCGCGCTAATGCCTTTGTATGTGTTGTATACCTATATACTGTCTGGTCTGACCTCCATACTCACGTTCCGCACATAACTTTTGAATTGACAGCTGTATTTTCATGGCAAATAATAACTTCTGCGGCATTGTAATCATGTACTGAAACATTATCAAATAACAAACAAGGACGTGATGTTAGGACTGATACATTTATTTCCTTTAAGAATTTAGACTTTCTGTAAAGACATTGCTGCAAAATAGTACACCAGGGGCGGATCCAGGGATTCCGTAAAGTGGAGGCGCCTTTGCAAAGTTAAAAGGGGGTGCACGCACCCCCATTTTTTCTTTGTAATTCTTTTGTGTTAACCAAAAATAAAGAGGGAGCGCACGCCCGGTGCGCTCCCCCCCCCCCCCCCCCCCCCGTGGATCTGCCACTGGTACACTGAACCCCACCGAAACCAACCACACCACCATCCATGCATGTCTCTCCTCGCCTGTAGGGAACGTTACAATTCAATGTCACGGTGGCAATTATTGTTTGCAATCAAATGGTCGCAGTGAGCTTTGATATCGATGTTTTATCAGATCAGTTTCGCGTTGAAGCTCAAGTGAAATTCGTATCCTAGTATATTATTAAAGTTTCCATAACATGTGAAGCACACATTAACTACGTATCGATAAACGTTAATAAGTATAGCCCTCCTGTCTTCAATGTCTCTTTTCACGAGAATATCCGTATACACATACATTAAATGTGTACATGTAGGCCTATATATTATATAAATACATACAGGGCTCGACACCAAAGCTGTGGTCCGCGTGGCCACTAAAAATTGTCTGGCCACCAGATTTCCAAAAAGGCTCTCTCTATGGCCCGGTGGCCCTATCGGGCAGCTAAAATTCAAAATGAATTCTTGTCTTTCCTATTATTAAAGGCTACATTTTTTTTCCGGCCACCGAAGGAAAAAAAAAAGTTACTGTCGTGTCCTGCATCGTTACAAATATTTGTATACAAATAACTTTAAAATCACTTACTGCGCATTGGAATGTTTATTTTCAGCATTGAGCACCTCTCCGTGTAAACCAGAGTCAGTTGAATGTTTCATGCTATTCCGCTAATTTTGTATAAGCGGATGACGTAATTTCCGTTTAGATGGAATAGCACAGTCTGTTAGATAAGACAAAAAAAAATCCCTGTATGTGTGCAAATACGTTGGAAATAAACAGCTTCCATAATTGATGTATTGCCATATAAGAACCTCCTATACTTTTCTTCACAACTTGAGGTAGGCAGACGCGAAGCCTTTTCAGTAAAAGGAAAATTCGTCCTGAAAAGAGGGAAACCTTTCTGAATGAAAGGTTTAGCAAAAAAAAAAAAAAAAAAAAAAAAAAAAAAAACGCTATAGATCCGTGACAGCGTGCATTGTGTTCGAGAATCGTATATTCAATGAACAGAAGGTTGCAATCCTCACTCTAATTGGTTTGGTTTGGTTTGGTTTTATTTCCCGTCATAAAAACATACAATGAAATAACTTTACAAATATGCAGAGTTTACAGAAATGCAAAGTTATACAAACTATGCAAAAAAAAATAACATCATTAAGCAGTACGAGTGTGAGTTTACAAACAGAGAACCTAAGCAATAATAACAAAGACAAAGTGATAGATGAGATGGTGGAAAACGGCTGGAAAACCCATATTCAGCGACACTGTTGTAGAGTCACTGGTCTTCCATGGGGACCAGAAGAAGAAGAAGAAGAAGAAAAAGAAGAAGAAGAAAAAGAAGAAGAAGAAAAAAAAAACAATATAGAAAAAAAGAGGGAGGAAATGGGGTAATATCGTCTTGTAATAACAATATTGATATTCAATATTATCTTCTTATTCAAATTAAAAATCAATATACAGATTAATACATAAACATCATACCTGAAAAATCTTTGAATTATTCATATAATAAACACCATTGAGTCTTATTCAGTCTAATTGTTAAACAATAATCGCTTAAATGTTACAATTGTTGGGCATTTACGAATACAAATGGGAAGACTATTATGCAACTTTATACCTCTATAAAAAAATGTGCGTTTACAACTATTTGTTCGAGGTTTTGGTAAAGGAAGATTGTTGTATCGAAAATGATAGGGTTTATCAACATATGATATATTTTCTTGCAAATAACTGGGTGTTAAATTGTTCAAAACTTTAAACATCATAATTTGAACGTGACGAATTTGACGAGATTTCAGAATTTCCCACTGTAATATTTCATGCATGGATGATACGGAAAAATGAAATTGTGGCTTAATCTTTAAAATGATTCTTCCTGCTCTATTTTGAAGCTTTTGTATTTGATCAAGAAGTTGCCCACGTGATGATTGAAATATAATATCTGCATAATCTAGATGAGGTAAAATAACCGTTCGATATATCAAATTTAAATATTTTCTACTGATAAATTGTCGTAAACGACGAAGAAATGAAATCATGCGACCCACCTTTTGACACAAATGATCAATATGAACATCCCATTTGAGTTCAGCATCGATATAAAGGCCCAAATATTTCACACTCTGTACTTGATTTATCACATGGCCTTTTATACTAAGATCCAATCTATTATACCTTTTGATCATATGGCGGTTCCCAATGAGCATACTCACAGTTTTTTCATAATTGATTTTAAGTTTATTTTTGGAAATCCACTTGTCAAGTTTCAGAAGCTCATATCGCAAAATTGATTGTACTGTACGCGGGTGTTTATGAGAAACATATAAAACTGTGTCGTCCGCATACAAATGTACGCTACATAAGTCAAATACAGAAGGTAAATCATTGATAAATATAATGAATAGCAAGGGACCTAAGATAGATCCTTGAGGCACCCCCAGCCCAATGGGTAATTCTTCAGAAAAACAATTCCCTATACTACAGTAGTAACGATCCTCCGATCCGAGAGATAACTTTCAAACCATTTAAGCGAGGTGCTACTGATCCCTATTCTATGCATTGTATTGAGAAGGCATTTCACATTGACAAGGTCGAAAGCCTTTTGAAGATCGACAAATACGGCACCTGTATACATTCCTTCATCCATAGCTTTTAACCACGTATCCGTGACCTTAATCAGTGCTGTGGAAGTAGAATGATTCGGACGAAAACCCGATTGTTCTATTGTGAGTATATTATTCTGATTCAAATGCTGAATCAACTGTTTTTGTATGACTCTCTCAAGGATTTTGGATAAACATGACAATATAGAAATTGGTCGGTAATTATTTGGAATCGATCTGTCACCCTTTTTATGTAAAGGAATAATTTTACCAACCTTCCATTTCTTGGGAACGATACCAAGGGTTATGGATTTATTAATCAAAACTGTTATAGGTTTAACAATTTCATTCTGAGAAATTTTCAAAATATGCACAGATATACCATCTAAACCTTCAGATTTCTTATCTTTTAATAATTGTATTTCTTTTAAAATATCTTCTTCGCTAACAGTACACAGTTTGAAAAGATTTTTAACACAGGTATCAGTAATTGAATTACAATTTTCAGGCTCATTCTCAGATGAATCAGAGATCAGTCCAGTCGCAACATTAGCGAAATGGTGGTTAAACTGATTTGCCATGCTCTGGCACTGACTGGGTGGAGGCTGGGAATTGGAACCTTCCTTTGGTAATAATGAAGCCAGTATTTTCCAAGACTTGCTGGCGTTTTGTTCCTTGGTTAAATGTTCAGTATAATAGCTTCTTTTCGATTTTTTAATCAAGGAGGTTACTTTGTTTTTCAGAACACGGTATATTTTCCAGTCATTTTCGTTTTGGGACTTAATAGCTTTTCTTTTGGCTAAGTCTCTTTTTTTCATAAGACCAAAAATCGAATCATTAAGCCATGGGGATTTATTTGCACGCACCCTCTTAGTTTTAAGAGGCATATGCTTGTTAACAACGTGAAACAAAAGCTTTTCGAAATTTGCAGTAGCTTGATCGATGTCATTCTCCTCCTCAACCTCAATCCAATTCATTTGAGATAGATCAGACATGAACATTTCAATGTCAACACCTTTCGATTTTCTGTACGTGATATAATTTACGCCTGATTGAGCTTGATGGGCTTTCCATACAAGGTAGCTCATTGAGTGGTCGCTAACACCATTGTGTATAACACCAGAAGACTTTATCATTTCAATACTGTTCGTTAACATATGATCAATAAGCGATGCAGATTCATTAGTGATTCGGGTACATTCAGCAGTGTTAACAAAATTCAGAGAGTATATATCATTTATCCGTATATATCGTTTAGTAGTACAATCACTAGCCTTCTTTTGAATGTCAAGATTTATATCGCCCATGATAATGAGGTGACACTCAAGACTTTCTGTGAATTCCAAAAAACGTTCATATTGGTCAAGAAGATCACTTTTAGAGTTTGGAGGCCGATACCAGTTGACAATCACAATAGGTTTTGACTTTTTAGGACGAATAATCAAAACAATTGCTTCCAGTCCTGACATAGGAGAGTCTTCTATGATTTCGAATTCTAAACTCTCATGGATGTAAAATGATACCCCACCTCCAGATCTGTTACGATCTTTTCTAACTATATTGTAATGAGAAATTTCTATTTCACGATCATAAATTGACTGATCAAGTCTTGTTTCATTTAAAGCAAAAACGTGTATATCATTACAGCACAAAATTGAACGTATTTCATCAATATGTTTGACAAGACTTACAACGTTCAATTGAACAAACTTCAAACCTTTGCCTGTAAAATTTGAATATACCAGATTTGGTTTAGGGGGGGTTTGAACATCGGTGTCTAACAATTTGGGGCTACATACTTGATCAATTTGGCTGTCATTACAAATGTCTGTATCAGAAAATGGTAGATGTTGCATAATACACCGAGGACATTCCCAGCCAATAAACTGATGAGATATATCATTGTACAAATTTATTGGTACATTACTACAAGAAATATGAACCCATTGATCACATGATGTGCATAGAAGACCTTTTTGATTTGCTTTTACAGCAAGATTACATAAGACACAAGGATATTGTGTAACCATATTTGCCAGTTCAAATTCAAGACGAATGTGGATAAAAAAAAAAGGCAAAAAGAGTAGGAAAAAGAAAAGAAAAAGAAACGAAATATCAAAGAAATTACTTAATTTACATAAAAATTGCACAAATTAAAGTTTTAAATAATGCGCGTGATACAAACTTGAAAATCACATACTCCGTGAAGTGTCGATATGATATATGAATGAAGTTATCTGACTCATATAAGCAATACATCAAAATAATATAGCCGCATAACTGGTGAATGCATGCGTCTTGAACTGCGGCCATTATCTAAAACAGCTTATCTATCACACGAAAAAAAGAATTGACGCAGCATATAACATGAAAACTTGAGAAAGACTACGAAGTAGCACTGAACGAATGGCTGTGACACTGGTAAAAACAGGAGAAAGCAGGAAAATGGCTTTGCACAGGTCAAGACATAATAGCGCATTGGAACTACAGACTGGTCAAGACCTACCAAAAGATGCCAAGAAGAGATAAAGCAGCCACGATTGCATAACACTGGACAAGGCATGCTACAACACGCAGGTCATTAGGACCCCACTGTAAGCAGGCCAAAACATTGTAACAACTGGATTATAGACTTTAGTAGAGAGGTAGATGCTATTCATGTGTAGAACACAAATACAAAAGAAACTCCAAAATGCTTGCCATACAAATGGACGCTCAAGCCCTCTAGGCTAATTAAGCTCAATATAGTAATTGCATTGGAGGACATGGTTGTACAAGAGTGGCATTTGACAGATTACATAAGAAGACCATCTGGTCTTGGGCAAGCAAGATTTTAACAATACGGCACCAGCTCTATACAAACATGACAGAGAGACGTTTCCTTTCAGCCATTGTTAGGAGTTCTTAACTTTTTCAGGTCGGTTTTGGACACGAAGGTAAGACGTCGGTCGTCTTGTGTACGTACATGAATTCGGCCATCTTGTGTCCAAATATGTTTCACTGCTTGTTTGAAGTTTGATTTGATTTCCCAGAAGAGGTCCCCTCTCATCTTCGTCAAGCTCTCCTGAATGAAAATCGGGACTCCATCCAGATTCCTAAGCTTCTTCCGCGACTGATATATACGATCACGCACTGCATAATTCGTGAATTTCACAATGATTCCTCTTACTTTCCCCTTCTTGGCTCCTAGTCTGTGGGATCGGTCAATGTCGTTTCCCCCAAGCTTAACATCCAGCTTGTCAGAACACAGATTCTTGACGAGGCTATCCGTCCTTTCGTTGTCCTTTTCTTCAATCCCATGAATAATCAAACAATTTCGCCGGGAATATTGTTCAGCTTCATCCTGTTTTTCTTTCATTCTGTCGATCTCCTTCTCGAGCTTTTCGATCTTGTCATCTCTCTCTGCTAGATCAAACTCAAACCGCTCCTTGATATTGTCAGTTACTTTCCGCGTAATGACGGTGGTGATTTCCTCAATCAATGAGTCTTTTACTTTACTTATGAGAGTGTCAAGAAGTTGACGATTGTCTTCAATTGCCTTAGACACCTCTTCACGAATATCTCTGGCAAGGTCACTGGCAGCAGCGTCCTCAGTCTGTCCCCGTTTCGACCTCATAGTGTCGTCGCAGGTGAAACCATATAATCGAAGTACATGGGACTAAGCCGATTTCATGGGGTGCGCTGCCAGGTGTTGAGATATGCAAATCACTCGAACAAAATGTATATTTCGACAGTATAAGAGTGAAAAATATATGAGTATTACCGTCAGTATAAGTCAACAGAAGCAGGAATGACTTTGGAGTCCTTTATCGATGCATTTTTCAGAGTTAACACTTCACGGAAACGATGAAATAGAGAGCAGAGTTCAAACGCGTCCGATCATGCCGATGTAATCTTGAAGTGCCGTCCTTTAACACGCACCAGGAAATGAGGTGTCTTCATCGTGTATCTCTTGTGTCCGTTGATGAAATCCCACCATTATTATAATGTATAACTTTGTATGATTGTAAATGATCGCGAGTGCATTTACCCCCCCCCCCCTCCTCTGTGTATTGAAGGACATGACTCTAATTCTCTGCGAAGATAATCTATGGACTTGCCATACACCTGATACAATATACAAGTATTGGAAGATTATTGTCACTCTGTGACGTGTACTACATGTAGGTAAAGGGACACTTTTTAAGTGTGAGGTGGTAGGGGAGGGGAGGGACGCAGACGGGTATAGGGGGTCAAGGGTCAGCGTTAAACCCCTCCTTGTCCCCCTCCTCTACCCCTCGATAGGAATGGTTACTCTATAGACGGAATTCTCGGAGAATCATGGGTTTCGTTTTGATTTTTTCCCCTGATTAATAGTTTTGAATAGGAAAAAGGTTCCAACCAACCATTCTGTCGACACATTTCATTCGCCCTACACAATAGGGGTGACTTTAAAAATAAGCATGACAAGTTACCAAAGTTATTTGTCGACTTCCACTCAATGCCTGATTAACAGTATCATACTTCATTGTGTCGTTTCTGTCAGTCAGGAAGTGCGGGTCCTCTCAGTATTTTCTTTGTTGTTTTTTGTTTTTTTCTAACAAGAGAAATGATAAACAGTCATAAATTCTGAAAGATCATAGTTTCATTATGCACTCTACGGGGATGTGGTGCATTTCCAATGACTTTTTCAATAACAGACATTGTTTGCCAACCTTTATAAGCTTCATTTTGCTGAACACACACTACGTCAGACACCTATGTACAAAAGTGAGGGCACACAGGCAGTATAAATAATGAACACATATTCCTGTCTCACATTTTCATCTCCTATATTATGTGCACGATTCATGCACGCCGTATCAGTCAACCGTAGAATCCCGGAGGTTAATCTGTGCAATCGCGGGCATAATGAGGAAATGGGGGGGGGGGGTGGTTGAAGCATAGAACCATTGTAATCTTTATATTGCTACCGTTGTTTTTTACTTTGTCTTGCTGACTGTTCCTGTCAGCCACACTTATAGGCCCGAATTCACAAAGGTGGTACAATTGAAACCATGGTTTAAACCATGGACAATTTGTATGGAGCGCCAAGTGTCGCATAGCCTATTTCGTTACGAAATCAGTCATTTCGTCGGCGAAATTATTGTTTCGTCACGAAATGACAACATTTCGTCGACGAAATTATAATTTCGTTAACGAAATAAACATTTCGTAACGAAATAAGCCATGCGACACTTGGCGCTCCATACAAATTGTCCTTGGTTTAAACCATGGTTTCAATTATACCACCTTCGTGAATTCGGGCCATAGTGTACCAATTGCTGAAGTTCACTGTTCTCGCGCATCTGTTTTTGTTTCTGTTTTTGTTTTGCTTTGAATTTAGTTTGTGTGTGTGTGTGTGTATTGTGAAACATTGCGGTGTCTCAGAAATTCAGGTATTGTATACCTTGCCAGATGGGCTGCAAGGGAGTGTTAATTCAACTGCATGAATAAACACGCCAGCGTACAAATTGTGCTTTCACTCTAGATCAACAGAACACATGAGAAAGCATCGCAATGACAGTACATCCTCTAACACTATGCTGTCATAAGAAATACTAGCATTCGATATAGATCGGGTCATTCCATATTTCGTGGTTTCCATTTTGTTTTTGTTTTAATTTATTTTCATTTTTAAGCATATTATGTCGTGTATTTTTAACCATATTAAACCATTTAAACACCACAAAGTCTGAGTTGTATCGGTCCAAAGTTACATATGAGGAAAATTCATGTCAAGTCTTTTGAGATTGGTGACTTGTTTTTGCCGATATACACTGTCTGTAGCAATCTTGGGATGATATATGTTTGATTCCACCATGTGTATGTCTGTTCAGATATTAAAACATTATCTATAAATCTGTCCGATATCAGCTCCGTCATAATAGTCTTTGTTCGTGAGTACCTTACTCTTTCTGCTACGGAAAAGATTGCTCATGCTTTAATCTCCTCTTGTTTAGATTTCGGTAAGGCCCTTCTCTTTGGTTTGCTCACAGGCAGCTGTCAGAACGGCAGAAAGTTTAAAACTATGCAGTTAGACTTTGCTGTATAGAACACAGTGTTCTACAGTGTGAACACAATTTGTAACACAGTGTGGAATCTCTTCACACTGTTAAATTCGAGCGTTCTACCGATGTGAATCTATTGTAATTCATAAATTTACAGCGTAAAACAAAACGTTACTATGTGAACTCTTTGTGACAAAAAAGCAACATATCACTACAGTGTGAAATCTTCACACTGTTCGATTCGAGAGTTTTCATACAGTCAACCATGTGAACACACTGTGTACATGCTTTGAGACACTGTGTTCTTTCCAACAGAGGAATTATTACTCTCAGCATGCTCAAATCAAATACACTTATATTACTCCTGTACTTTTGTCACTCCAATGATTGTTCGTGCAAATATTTTATTCATAGCGCTGTCAAACTGAGCGCTGTGACTTCTCGCCAAACAAATCAACAAATCAACAAATCAAAAATATATTCTTCAGTGATCTAATAGTGTGACGATAATTACATTGTGTGAACTGCCATGAAACACATTTTTTTTTAATACTTTGGATTTTGGCAAAGTACAAACACCTTTCACCAACTCTGTTTTTTTTTTCTGCTTGATGTTTGTAAGCATGCTTCTCTGATGTTCTAAGAGGAAATTTATCTGTAGTTTACATAGCAAATATTAGATCTCTCTCGCTCTCTCTCTCTCTCTTTCCTTCGCTCTCTCTCTCTCTCTCTCTCTCTCTCTCTCTCTCTATTTCTGATCCTCAATAGTGTACACGTCGAGAACCACTCGCTTTTAGTATGTGTTGCTATGTGTTTTTGTACTGGTATATATGTGCGTATACAAAGTTTTTGCGAGGATAATAAGTCAAACGTTACCGAGGCGCATTTCGGGTAAAAAGAATTACAACAAATTCATAAAGATCTCATTATGCTATTAGTTATCGACTTGAGACAAAGAGAACAGAAAAGAAAACCAGTAGACATGAAAAAAAAAATACAACTTGAGCTATATTGACACTAACTAATGAAGTCCAAAGCAGCAACAATATTTTCTCTTGGAGCTTGCAGTGAAATGATTTATAAGTAACGGAATTGGGCAATGCGTAGTTGTATGCCTTTAACGAGGCAGAGTATACCATGATTAATGGTGTAATGTTCAAAGTAGATTAATTACTGGCAATACGGACATGTTCAGATAGCAGGGTGATATAGACAAAACAATCATTAATTCATGAGTCATGAATTCTATGTGCTTCCAACACGCAATGTTTTTCCATTTTCTTTTTTCTTTTTTTTTTTCACCTATATGTTTTGGTTGTATCGGCTCAGACAGCAACTCTGGTATTCGGTGACACGACATTTCCTCTTGCGACAATTGCTCTGGTCTTATTTTCTCCAAGGACTTAGGGTTAGGGTTAGGGTTGTGATAGGGTTTCAGGTTTATTTTGATGTGAGGATTAGGATTAGGGTGAGGATTATGTGTTTGAATAGGTTTTATGTTGGGCTTAGCCTTCAGATATTTCATGGGAGCAATTGTCGCAGGAGCAAATGTCATGGAACCCTGGTATTCAGCGTTATGTAGTCGCATGAAGTGCATTTTCTTTTTCTTTCCCTTTTTTTTTTTGTTCGGTCTTGTCCATTTGTAGTTTCTTAAAGGAGACCTCCGAATGATTTTCAGATTTTTTCATTTGAACAACTATAAATTAGTTATACTGAGGACAGAGTTTTAGAATTTGTGATAATTGGGATGAAGAATTAGAATATTTCCAAAATTTAGAACAAATCGCAATGAACAAGGATGATGACATGGCAGAGTCACCATAAGAATGCATGAGCTGGGGCTCAAGGTAGCAGAACAAAAGAAGAAGGCATGCATAGATTATACACAGGTGAACTCGCAAGCAAGCGGTATTGTAATGGAATTACTCTGCTACATTTCTGAAATATGTGAACCTCCTATGTCATCATCCTTGTTCAGTGTAATTTGTTTAAGGTTTTTCACAGTATTGTTTCTCTGCTCAAGAACCATAATAAATTCCAAATTTCTATACATGGAGTCATCGATTTATGTATTACATGATGTGAAATTATGAAAATCGTCTGGAATGTCCCTTTAAGCATAGATAAATGGTGGTCGAGTGTATACTATTCACTCAGCATAATGTGTCCACGATTTCGAATCAATTTGCAGCATAATTTACACTTCATCCGGCTTTCTAACGGACTTGGTTGCAAAAACCAATGAATTTATGAGTAATTACCAACTCACTGATCACAGACTGTTCTTCTTTCATTTCATTATTTCTTATTTCTCTCATGTTTCATTTACAAAAGCCGCTTTTAAGTTCTAAGCAAACTGGTGTATTTCCATGCTAACAGCAAAGAACAAAATTTGTTATAACTTAACATACTAAGACATTTCCTAGATTAATAACGTATATTGTTTTAGCAAGGTGGAGGTACTATAAAACGTTAATAATTATACGCATCACAAATTACGATAATAAAGTGTTACATGTAGAAAAAAAAAACGAATAAAACTAGTACACGTATATATAAAATACCAGTAAGAAGGCTGTTTGTGACCCAGTGGGCAAAACCACGGGCTCTCAATCACGGGGTCCCTGGTTCGAGTCACGTGTCTACAGTGGTTACACGTTCTCCTGCCTAGGCAGGGCACTATAATTATTGTATGTAATTGTCTTGTCTAGCGGAATAGACTTTGAGTTGTCGATTGTCGTTGTTGCTTACTCACAAGCACCCATTGCTTTCCTAACGATCACGTAAAACAAATGAGTTCAGTTCTGTTTCTCTCGTCTTCCTTGATGAATAACTTGTTTATCAGTCTTTTCTGTTGTGTATATCTATTTAACTTTTAATACCTATTTCAATTCAATTCAACACATAGATATAAGAAGAAAAATAATGCTGAAGAACGAGGGAAAAGGGAGAGAAGGTAAAGAAAAATAAATCAGGGGGAGGTGAAGAAAATGTAATGGACATGACGGAGGCAGGCGAAAGAAGACGAGAATGAGGGTTTATGGAAGAGAAGAAGAGATAGGTGGACGGAAAAGAGCATGATATCAAACAGAGAGAAAAGACAACGTAGAAGTGGGGGGGGGGGGGGTCTTTCGAATGTCAGTGCGGTGAAGTATTGACTTTGATCTTTTGTTGGAACCACATACACGACGATTCAACAACTCATGCACGAACTCATGGTGAATCATAAATAAACGATGAAGCGGTTGGATGTTCGTCTACATGCATCTTTCAAGCCTATTTTCATCGTCGGAACATCTCCCATGTCGGAACTCATTTTGCCCTTATTCGTTCTCCTTGTTGTATATTAGGGGCAGTGTGGCATCGATAGTGGATTAGACTCGTTGACTTTGAATCGGAGATCTCAAGTTCGAATCCCGCCAAGTGCCCATACGTCCTGGGACATTGGGTACAAGACGTATTACCCACTATGTTCCTCTCAACCTAGATTTATGATTGGGCATTGTTGGGCGTGTAGCAAAACTAGGGTAATCATGAAGTGAATTCCCTCTGGTAGAGCAGTGGCAACGTACACTGATGAGGCTACACTCATCCTCGATCAAAAAAAAAAGACCATATCATGTATTGTAGATATTATTGTCGGTTTCCCTGCTTCCAACACTCACAGACACAGTAATATATCAATGAGATATTGTCCCGTATTTTTCTTTGTAACTTTTTTTTAACCATTATAGGGAATACAACAAATTTTATGTTCCCAAGTAAGGGGTTCATGCAGTACCCTGTTGACCAAATTTTCCTTTCAACAAGAGGGACCCTATTTTTATGTTATGCTAAAAGGATTATTTTCAACACTAGTTGTCTTGATGACTTTTAGATGTCAATCAAGCATTGCATAGCTGACATATTAGTTTGATGAGTGTTAAAGGCATAATTTACCATTTGCAGATGAAACAAAAACCCAGCATTAGTGCTTTAAAATAGTCCTAAAATGTGAGTTAGGGATAGAAACAACCACTGTAAAAATTTGAATCAGTGAAATTGATGTTAAGTATTGTTAAATATACGAAATATGAACAATTGTTAAAATAATTTTTTTTCCAGATTAAACCGTCTACAGTTACGGTTTATTGAGAAAAATACAGATATCTCCCTATATTTTAGGCTTTATGGCAAAAAAAAATTAATATGATAGGATGTTCTGTGGTACAACAGACCTACACATATGCATTAAATGTCATATCTTGAAAAAAAAAATTAAATCACTGTTCCCAAAGGTAAACAGGACCTTTAATGCTGTCATTGTTTGATTCACTCTATTCATCTTTTCCCTTCAAATCTTATTTGGCTTAGAGAGGGTAGAAAGGTAAACTGCTCTTCTGCCGGTGGTAAGAATGGCCCATTTCACACTGCGCAGTAAATCCGCTGAAGATGACTCTACAGGGATGCGCAAATCGCGCCAGGTCAAAGGTCGGCCAATACAACAGTGTAAGAGAGTTGTTGAAGCTAAAATTCCAACTGACACGTCGGCGAAATAAAATCGTTGGGAAGGAGATGGGAGACGGAATGGTAATGGAGTTGGAGATGGGTAGCAAAGGTTAGAGAAAGGGAGGGAATGAGGGGTTGGGAGAGGGAGAGTTTTGACTGATAGATGGGAAGCATGGAATGAATATTTTCGTTGGCCCCCTCTGGAGCTTTTACATTAATGATGGGGAGGAGACGAATGGTTTCAACGGAAACCGAACCTCGTCCCATTCGAATGCCATCTTCGTTCGCGGGGTAACACTTGAGGATGATTAAATGGGTCTGTCGATGGCTTTAAAACGTCTTGCGTGCTCCAAGAGCAACGAAGAGTGCCAGCACGAAGAGGTCTTAATCAGGGGAACACCATTCACCACCATTTGATATTGTTGTGAAGTGTGCAATGTTCATTCAAAGCGTATAATTCGATGCATTGCTAGAGGTTCGTTTGGGGCTATTTCCCGAATGTCTTCAATTCAATTCAGTTCAATTCAATTCAATTCAATTCATTTCAATTCAATTCATTTCAATTCAATTCAATTCAATTCAATTCAATTCAATTCAATTCAATTCAATTAAATTCAATCTGGTTTATTCACAATACTGCCATGGCAGTCAAATGGCTGAAGTGTATACAATAAAATATAAAATATTATCATTGCATTAAAACAATACATAATAATCATATACACACATACATATATTCATAATTATTTGATAAAATTGGAAAAAAAAAGTTTACTTCACGGTATGGAGAATACATACTAGGACGTCAACAGTGAACATGAATAAAAATATCAATTGCTAATTTATCATAGACTAAAGTTGTAGCAAACAGTATTTTCACTCTTTAAGCACATCTCAAAAATTTCTACAACTCTACTCTCTCTTATTCTTCTTCTTTTTCTTCTTGTTTGCTTCCTCCCTTCTTCTCTCATCTTAACTTAGCTCAATATTTTCAGTTTCAGCTTATTTTTGTGGCGTAAATGAAAGCCAACAATAAACATCCTGGATCTTTTATAGTGTATCACTGTTTTGCCCAAACTCCGGTGACCCAAGTCTTGTTTTTTTCACCCATTCAAAGAGGAAAACATAGAATGCATTCGATGATTATGGCTACCTCATGACTCATTATTGTTATTACCATTACTGTTGTTATAGGCAGCTGTTATGGCGCTGTGGCATAGTGGATAAGACTCACGACTCCCAATCGCAGGACCCGAGTTCGATTCACGCCCAGTGGTTACGTACTTGGACAAAATGGCTTTACCCATCACTATGTTCTCGATCCAGGTGTATAAATGGGTACCTGGCAAAGCTAGGGTGATAATAATGGCAGGGCTCTCTGGTAGAGCAGTGGCAACACTGAAGAGTCTACCCTGGATAAAGAAGACGTTATCATATTTATCATTTTCAGTGATCTAACGCATAATGAACTGGGAAAATAAACTATATTTATAACAACAGCAAGAACAAAATGACGATGTGCAGCAGATTCAAAAGGCAACTCGCGTTGACTGTTGAGAGACTTTTGAGATAGTGGTAAAGACCTTGATACCCCCCCCCCCCCCCCCTTCTACGTCTTGTTGAGCAAGAACGAATCACCGGAGAGCAATCTGGAATTCCTGCCAGTTTGATTGTAATTGGTTGTCGGCTGTAACACCTGCGCCCATAGGTACGCAGTAGCTAGACTTACAACATACAGCCACTTGTTGGGTTTTGTGTATACGACACCTCGTAGAAGCGTTATGCAGAGCATTAATATTTCTCGAGATTACATTCTTCCAGGATGTTGTAATTTCTAAGGATTTGTACAAGACACTTTCCTTTCAACAGTGGTTTTCATTTTAACATTTCATTTTGAGCGATGATATTTGACCTTAATCGACGCAAATTACTAAAACCTAAAGATGATAGATAAATCTATAAATGAGGATGTATGCTTATTTTCCATCATACACCACTGTACACTTTAGTCCAATTTCGTTGTTACAGTGTTCCTGCAGCCCTGTACGCCGGTGCCCCCGAAACACAAACGTTTTTGTTTTTTGTTTTTCAACAAATACACACACACACACACACACACACACACACACACACACACACATTCAAACGCCCACATATTACACAACCACAAAAATCCCTAAATAACCACATATCATATAAGGAATAAATCATATCGGTCTATCGAACGCTGTTGAAACGTTAGATCTGCTGTCGTTCCATGTGGATACAGCTGAAAGAGCGATCAAAAAGAAGCAAATATTTTCGTTTCCACGCATGATCAGGAAAATGCAAAATTGCAAGCATGTCTGGCAGGTATGAATGGGAGTCACAACCACTGTCGAAGATCACACCAAAATAAATTCTACACTGATGAAATCGTCGTTTCATCAGGATAGAAAAAAGGTCTAGGGTCCATGTAGAGGTACAGAGAGAGTCGAGTTTGCTCAAACAGAGGCGTTCACGTTTCTGCCTTGCAACCTATGGCTCAGGTTCGAAGCCCAATGGCCTGAATTTACGAAGGTGTTACAATCTTGTCCATAGTTTAAACCATGGACAAAGACCATGGGGCGCCAAGTGTGATGTCGCATGGAATATTTCGTTACGAAATCAGTCATTTCGTCTGTGAAATGATGATTTTGTAACGAAATGACAATATAGACAAGATTGTGCCACCTTTATAAATTCGGGCCAATGAGTCTGAAGATAGACCATTTTCTGATTCGCTCAGAAATAACCAATAGTTAGTAAATCCACACAGAAGCAAACCTATGTCCCTCTATATAGTCCCAAATTGAGAAGGTGTATCATGTGGAAATTCTTTCGTATAAACCACAAGCACCATGTGACGAAATCCATTGGTGTTATTTCTTGTTGTTTGTTAAAGGGATAATTTGCTTTTTTAGCCTGATTTTCAACTAACACGCTTCTGTAGAGCAGCTTCCAGGCCCTAGCTCCCCTCCTGACGCCCCCTCCTCATCAGCATGCAGTGTATACACTCAGTCCTGCTTTTTCCGGTCATCCAGTAATGTGCAACCTGTGTTAAATACTTCTATGACTTTCACGACTGTGCGTGATCTTTGAAAAGGGCCTTGCAGACACTACCCATTTAACACGACAGATTATCCCCTTTCTCCCAAGCTACTAATGTAATATACCGCAGGATTACTAAAATGGGACGCTGGCTTCCAGTATACAAGGGGTCCCAAATGCTTTTTGCTCTCTTTTGATCGCCAAGTTTATTTTTCAGTCACATCGTGTGAATGTATGTAGCACCGACTGTATGAAAGGTTTTACGTTTAAGCTGAGGGATTTCCCCCTTTAAAAATGGCTCCGCAAGCAGAATGCCCCCGCAAGCTGAATGCCCCGTTGGGTGCACCAAGGTACTTACTCCTATAATGAAAATCAAGCAAGCCGATTGTCCCTGCAATTCGTGTGATCAATAGAATTATACAATATCATGACCTTTGCTTTTCTCTTCTTTTGCACGGGGAGTTTTTGATAAGCATCCTTCCATTATTAGAACAATATACGTATCTATCTTTTCAAATCACACATCTGAAAAAAAAAGAAGAATGTTACTGTTTCGAACTGTATTGTGTCTTCAGCCAGCACCTGTGTCCTTGATTTTTTTTTTTTTTTTGCCTTTTTTTTTTTCTTACTGGTCACTCGTCGGAAGCAAAGATTCTTATTTCCGGCCTCCCGGCCACCGAAGTGTATCGGACCACAGTCGGATGAATCATCCGACTTGGTTGGTCGACTACCAGGAAAGTGACAGACATGACGCCCATGATCCTCATCGGACGATCTTGCCTCATCGCATCACCCCGACATGTCTGACACTGACCTGATAGTCGACCAACACAAAGTCGGATCCATCGGACAGCGATCCGATACACTTCGGTGGGTGACCGGAAGTGATTAACTTAGCTTCCAATGAGTGACCGATGAGAAAGAAAAAAAATCTCCGTCGAATGGATGTATAACCTTGAATATAGTACCTTGTTGTCTGCTTCGTGACACTCTTTTCCTTCTTCTCCGCATTGATAATCATACAAAAAAGACCAAAATTTGCATAATCACACCCAGACGGGCGCAACCTTTACACCAATCCGTGCACATTTACACTCGTCTGGCACAGTATATATAGCCACACTTGTCTGGCACAGTATACAATAGTCACACTTGTACATACACACACTCTCTCATAAAGTCAATACAGAGCGTAAATCATAACCACTCATTCCAGGACCTAAACTGCTACCGGCAGTATAACATGCAAGAATTATCCCACATTTTGTCGCCTTTCATTATATTACCTATGTTATGACAGTGCATAGTAGTATGTAAAGGTATCGTGTAAGTTTATAAGACGGGCCCTCATCGAATTCAGAGTCGAACACTGCTTGTGCTTATGCATGAAGACGTTTTTCTGTGATCTGTTCTCCTTTCTTTTCTATTTATAGGAAAGAATTGTTACCGAAGTGAAACAAATTCTATTTGATATTGATTTGTGGATTTTTTGTTTCGGATACTTTCTATCCATTTAAAAATATACGTGGAGCAAACAATACGGAAAATTAATGGGCCCAAATCAAACCAAAGGGGGGGGGGGATGAAACAAAACCCAGCAGCAACGTTGTTGACGACCATGGTATTTTGGAACAGTTTTGGAAATTTGTGAACGTTGCTGTAGAAAAAAAAATGGTGGTTTCTTGTGCTATTGCGTCTACAAGACAAAAATAGCAAACTTTAGATCTGCTCGCGAACGCTAAAGACGACGTTACTAGGCTAAAGATGGAGTCCTGCACATGCGCGAGGCAGCTGTTTCCATTGTTTAACCTGGGAGGCTGCGTCGTCTTTATAGCGTTCGCGTCAAACATCAAAAGCTCGCTAATGGTAACAACGCTAACTTCGTTATGGGTAACGCTTTCACACAACCACCATGACTATCATTACGTTGTTACCCTTTGTCAATACATTTAGCTTGCTAAGTGACCGATGACTTTCCAAGACCATTTCCGATTATGTAATTGATCAGGGGGTGTTTCATCAACGTTTGTCAGCGCTGACAATTTCAGCAAAATCCTTGGTTTTGATTGGCTGAGATGCTCTGGTCACTGACTGTTACTATGGTGATTCAAGTTGTCAGCGCTGACAAACGTTGATGAAACACCCCCTGAACATCATGGAAAAGTATGTTGTCTGTTTTCCCTCGAATTTCTGGCTCGGCCGATTTGTTTTTACTTTTTATCTTTTAAATGATTTTTATTCCCCGTATGTGTACCGACATTTTTCTGAGGTTGTTTTCATGTTGCCTTTGACATTGTTTGATGACTCTTTGTTTCCATGTCATCATTCATAATCAGTTCAACCCTTTGTCAGAATTTTTTTGTTCTATTGCTGCTATGTTAAACTTTATTTCATATATTTTATTTTCATTAAATATACCCTCCAAGGATTGCACAGTTAAAGGGCAAAACAAAGAAAAAATGCACGAACCAAAACCAAGCTATAAAAAAACGACAAAACATGCACATACTGTTTACAAACGGCGATTCGTATCATATTATTCGTATTTTTTCATTCTCCACTCAGGTTTGTGTTACGCGGAATTTGGAGCTCGCGTCCCCAAAACGGGCTCGGCTTACACCTACTCCTACGTCACAATTGGGGAGTTTTTCGCTTTCGTGATTGGTTGGAGTATGATCATGGATAACATCATAGCCGGCGCGAGCGTCGGAAAAGCGTGGAGTGAGTACCTGGATTCGATGCTCAATGCCACTATCAGCACGCACATCAAAACTCATGTTGGTAGGTGCATTTCTTCTTAATTTATTGTGTATATTTTTTTTCTAATAATATTACGAAGTGTAAGTTATTGATTCATGCATAAATCCATGAATCTATATGGAGATAATATAACATCAATAAGTAGAACATACCAACTTGTCTTATTCGAAAGTGTCGGTTAATTACAAATACATACTATAAATTTTTGTACTTTCCTTTTTTTCTAAGGCTATAAATCATGTTTTGTCATAAAATCCGCATAAAAATATACTCTTCAGACAAAGAATAT
Source organism: Diadema setosum (assembly GCA_033980235.1). NCBI lineage: Eukaryota > Metazoa > Echinodermata > Echinoidea > Diadematoida > Diadematidae > Diadema > Diadema setosum. Next base: position 6,307,290 of record CM067077.1, on the reverse strand, counting down.
TATTTCATTTCGTCTATTAGTCTCACAGTATATCTCATAGTTGATTTTTTTTTTTTGACATGGTCGTAGGCATGGTTGAAGAGACCAATTAGCGACAGTGTTTTTGGACAATCTTAATACTATTCAGCATCCAGATTAGAAAACCAACGTTTGTATTGAACCACGCTTGCATTGGAATATGAGACATTTTCTGTTTAATCCCGGTGATTTCAAAATGATAACGCCATCGCACATGATAGAGTGAATAGTACAGTTGTAGACAAATAATGAAGAGTAGACAAATCTACGTAATCTTTGCATCAATTTCAGGTGTTTCAGGCTATTACAACTCAATACTGCTAGTCCAATGCGCTGTAATCACTGGTAATAAGTGTACCTTAAAGGTAATCATGATATTAGCATAAAATATGCAGGGACGACATATTGAAAGCCTGAATATTGGACAGGAGATCATATTTGATCTTACAGGATAACTGATGCTTCGGACCTAAAAATCCCAGATCAAAATCTGTCGTTTTCAAATTTTGAAAAGATTTTCAGAACAATTAAAGGTCCTGTTTACCTTTGGAACAGCGATGAAAAAAAAAAAATGTTCAAGATATCACTTTTGATGCATATGTGTGGGACGGTCTGTTGTTTCACAAAACATCCTACCATAAAAAATTCTCGCAATAAAGCCTAAAATATAAGGAGATATCACTATCTTTCTCATTAAACCATAACTGTAGACGGTTTAATCTGGAAACTTTTTAATGATAACTATTGTTTCACATTTTGTACATTTAACAATACTTAACATCAATTATACTTGTTCAATTTTTGCATTGGGTGTTTCTATCCCTAACTCGCAGTTTAGAACTATTTTGAAGCACTAGTGATGGGTTTTTGTTTCATCTGAAAATGGTAAATTATGCCTTTAACGTGGTCTACCTCTACACCGTAGGTACGTTTGCATCCTCTTGGGTTGGAGATTACCCCGACTTCCTGGCCTTTTGCCTCCTAATCGTGGTCACGATCGTCATCGCCTTCGGAGCAAAGATGTCGTCGTCGGGCATGCTGGTGCTCACTGTCATCAACATCGTCGTCATCGTGTTCATCGTCGGGGCCGGGGCGTTCTTCGTCGAGGGCCAGAATTGGACGGAGGGAGCTGGCTTCTTTCCATTCGGCTTCTCAGGGGTGGGTGTTAGATGCATTATTGAATTACGATTATGATTCAGAGGGTGCTGGGCATATTGTTTCCATATCATCTTAAAGCCACTATTTACCATTTGGAGATTTAAAAAAAAACAGCTTTAGAGCTTTAAAATAGTTCTGAAATGTGAGTTACGGATAGAAACAAGCAAGGTAAAATGTTAATCAGTATAATCAATGTTAAGTATTGTTAAATAAACAAAATATAAACAATAGTTTTATCAAAATCGTTTTTAGTATACGCCACCTACAGTTATTGTTAATTGAGAAAATTAGTGATATCTCCTTATACTTGCTCCCAATGGTAAGCAGTGACTTTAATTCGGATCGGCGCAATGAAAAACTTATGGGAATCTTTAGTGAATGATGCGTTCGATGGAGAAAAGTTTCCATTAAAAAAAAAATCCTGCTCTAAACTAGTCAAATACAAGTAACATGAATAAGAATATGTCACGCATCAGTTCGATTTTCCAACGGTTCCTAAAGGGTAAACAATATTCAAAGTACAAACTGTACGTCGGTACGTTCTGACAGCAGGGGCTGGCATATTGTGAAAAAACAAAAAACCAAAAACTTTTGCATGTAAGTGGGTCTGATTTTCATTTTGGGGTCTAGAATGTTAAAGGGACTGTACAGTACTGGTTGATGTAGGGATTCATGTTTTGAACATTCCTAAGTGAGATAATGAAAAGCCTCTTATGAAATATGAAAGAGCATGTAATTTTAAGAAGGATTCAATGTTTATTTGATGAAAATTGGTTTTCAAATGGCTGAGATATCCAAAAAAGTGCTAATAATAAAAGGCGACATGCCCCAACTTTATTAGTATCTCTTTGTTTCACGTTGTTTTTGGATATCTCAGCCATTTCAAAACCGATTTTCATCGAATAAACTTTTGATACCCCTTAGAACTGCATGCTCTTTGACATCTCATAGAGTGGTTTTTGAATATCTCACAAAACGTTAAAAGCTAAATCTTCACCTCGACCAGAACTGTACACACCCTTTAACGTTTGTTTGTTTGTTTTTCGATGTGTGCAGTATTTGTATCAAGCATTCTGCCCTTTTTAGATAAAGTTTATATTACGACAGAGATCAGCATTAGATTCCTTCCATGTCAACACCAATTCCCCTAATGGTAATGCATGTACTTCTTAGCAATCAGTCATTGTAACAATGGGTTAGGAACTTTAAAAAAAAAAAACTTTTTTTTTTTCAAATCGTTTATCTGGCTTCAATTTCTGTTCCACCTTGTGAGAGTTTCCTTTTTTGCTCTATTTCGCAGCTTCTGGCCGGCTCAGCCACCTGCTTCTACGCCTTTGTGGGGTTCGATGTCATCGCTACGTCAGGAGAAGAGGCTCGTAACCCCAGCAAGGCTATCCCCCTGTCTATTATCCTAACTCTTGTCATCTGCCTTGTCGCCTACGTGTCCGTCTCCGCCGTCATGACGCTGATGGTCCGGTATGACGAGCTGGCCGAGTTCGCCCCACTGGCCATGGTCTTCGCCCAGCGCGGTCTGCCGTTCGCCAAGTACGTGGTGGCCGTCGGCTCCATGGTGTCGCTGTCGTCATCGATGATGGGCTCCATCTTTCCGCTTCCACGCATCATTTACGCCATGGCCAAGGACGGTATTCTGTTCCAGTTCCTTGGCAAGATCAACACGCGGACCAACGTGCCGGTCTACGCCGCCGTCTGCTCCGGCGTGCTGACTGCCGTCATGGCGCTGATCTTCAACATCGAGCAGCTGGTTGAGATGATGTCGATCGGTACTCTAATGTCCTATGCTATGGTGGCTGTCTGCGTTCTCCTGCTGCGGTATAAGCCCGGGGTCATCGGTTTGGATAAGGAGGAGGCCAAACGCTTGGCTGAGCAGCACAAGAAGAAGAAACCCGCAGAGGAGACTGCCCTGGTTGGTCTTGCCGCCTCGGACGCGAAACACAAGACGTACACAAACCTATCTCCTGGAGAAGAATTCAACCTCGGCACCGAGACCGGTCCGCAGGGCGACACCAGGGGTGCAACCACACCCGAAGATGCTCCCGCTCAGGACGAGCAAAGCATGAGCAAGCAACTGATAAACGAAAAATCCAAGGGAGATAAATCCGATTCAGTCGCTCTCCCACGTGAGCCGACTCTTGCCACATACCGCAGCGTAGTAATTTGCATATCTATCATTGTCGTAGATTTCGTTTTTCTAAGCATAGTTCTAATTTTCGGCGAAGAGGGCGTCGTTCGAGGAGCCTGGTGGGCAATCGTCCTCTTCGTGCTACTCATAAGCGTCGTGGTGGTGCTACTAGTAGTCATTGAGAAGCAGCCGCAAAACCAGATGGAACTCTACTTCCGCACGCCTTTCGTCCCCTACTTGCCCGTTCTCTCCGTCTTCTTCAACATCTTCCTCATGTTCAAGTTGTCCACGGCAACCTGGATACGGTTTGTCGTTTGGCTTGCTATAGGTAAGTCTGCTCTCGCAGAGTGCTCTAGACTAGCTTTTTGCAAAGACAGCTCGCTATAATTTGAAGACACGCACACAGAGAGCAGTGGACGAGCGGCGAGCTGCGAGCGCTCGCTCCGATCCGATCGATCTGATTGCTGCGTGCGTGCGATTTCACTGTTCGTTGTGTGCGAGTCCATTGCGAGCTGCCTTTGTAAAAGTCTAGCTATAGACCTGCTTCTTTGTTGGACCGGTGAATCCCCCTCGATAAGAGCTAGTGACGGAATGCGTGATATACTTGCCCTTTTGTGTTTACTTCTTTCTTTCTTATTATGTGACCTTGTGTCACAAAAGCAACAGCCCGTCTGTAAATAAGATGTTGTTGTTGTTATTGTTTTTGTTGTTTTTGTTGTTGTTGTCGTTGTTGGTGGTGTTGTTGTTGTGACACACTGAACAAAGGGATTTTCATTTCAAAGCTTTCTAACACTTTTCCAACTGAATCAATATTGCAGTTACCACAGTAACGAGCCGACTGCTACGCACTGATTAGTTGTGTCATCATTGAAAATACTCTTGAAAATTTTGCTCAGTATTTTCATGATAAAAGGGCTGTGAAATAATCAAAAGGGAGGATAAGGCATGTGAAGGCTTAAATATCGAAAATAAGCACGATTTTCTTTCCATAATTTGCCTCGTGATTTATGTAATTTTTCTTTCTGAAAGGTTTCGTCATATACTTCGGTTACGGCATGCGACACAGCCTTGAGGAGACAGGTGCCGCACCACCCCACGCGAATCTCGATGAGTCGGAAGCCGACGAAATATCTCTTTACGATGCCTCCACGGAACCCAACCGTCAACGCAGCGAGCAGGCACCAGCATCCGAGGCCGAAAAGAAACAAGAGTAACAACCGGATTTGTGTCCTAGATATTGCTTTATTTTCGTCAAAATTTGAGACATCTATTTGAAATGAAGAAGTATACAACATATAAATAGTGGCCGTGCCTATTATCATTATTTGTTTCAGAGAGCCCGTAAACTCATGATACAATGAGAGTGGTTTGTTAAATTGCAAGATTTTGAGGAATCTCGTTTGATTGAAAGTGTGCCCTTGTCGGCAGCGATCTGAGTTCCTTCTATGCAGAACTCCTCAAAATTGCAATCTGGGCAATTCTCCCCCCCCCCCCCGGGCAAGCTTCCACCTATTTGTCAAACGTAACCCTGTGTTGCTGTATCATCTTTATCGATGCACACGTTGCTCGGTAGGTGGCGGTGTAATGGTCCAAATAACCATACCATCAAATTCTCATGCAACCATTTCACAAAGATGAGATTTTTTTCTCATCGGTCAGCAAGGTATGTTGCTTCCGGCCACCCACCGAAGTGTAGCGGATCGCAGTCTGATGAATCAGACTTAAATTGTTGACCATCAGGTGAGTGTCAGACGTGTGATGCCTCATCGGATCACCGCTGACATGTCTGACACTGACCTGATAGTCGACCGACACAAATCGGATTCATCAGACTGTGATCCGATACACTTCGGCGAGTGGGCGGAAGCGATGAACTTTGCTTCCGGTTAGTGACCGATGAGAGAAAATCTCATTGGAATGGGGGTTTCAGTAGTGTGCGTTTTAAAAAATTATTTACAGTTATAGTACTAACATGGTCTGTTTGTGATGCCACGTATATCCTTTTCCAAGAAAACAATGTTAGAACTGTAACTGACCTTGAAGCTATTTTTCTCCAAAATGCACCCCTTGAAATCATTTCGAGCCAAAGTACTTAAACTTTATGTAGGCTCTATGTCATGACTGTATTATAATGTACATATATTTCTTGTGAATTTCAACTTGCCTAGAAAACAATGTGTTTGGTATTGTGATAACTGTGATAACCACTCACTTTCTGTCAGGTGCAATTTATGCTGTCACAGCTGGAAATTACTGTCATTATTCTTGTGTGGAATAATGCTGTGATTGGCCGCCATTTTTCTGCAAGGTCGCCCACCAGATATCAGTGGAGTTTTGAAGTATGCGCACAAGGCATGCAAGTTTTTTTTTGTGTGTGTGTGTATTTTTGTGTGTGATTGTGCTAACATTTGCAAGTTAAGTAACTATGCTTTAATCATTCAATTCAACAACTTATCTCTTTTTCCCCTCATAACTTTCAGGTGATGTACACAGGGTGAAGCAAAGAGACATTTTGGGGCATTTTTTATCATTGGTTAGTCATTAATCACGGATTGACATGTGAGAAAATTTAGTGTGTAATGCCACGCCTTTGAGTGTGGCGAGGAATGTGAGAAGTTATATAATGAAACAAAAAGAATCAAAATTCACCTTCAGCTCTGAAAATGAAGTCGCCTTCAGTCGCCTGCGTATCAATGCATTCACTTCAAATGAAGGTAGTGCAAATTCTTATTTTCGATTCCACAACATAGCGCAATATTTTTTTCAATCGCAATATTCTGTGCATTCTTTCCTTTCTTTCGGTATCCGCTCCAAGGATATCAGTATAAGATTTTGTGCAATTTGATTCAAACGTCTTTGGAAACTGTTCCGGGTAGTTTCCTGTAACTAAATGTCTCTCCTGCAAATATCAATGTTTAACCTAACTAGAAAAACGAGTTTTCTTGCGGCCTACTTTTAGTTGCAAAACGAGTTCCAGCCTCACTCGTTTTCGTTTTTTAAGACACTTAAATCTTTTGATTGTTTCATTTCTGAATAATCATATACCTATACATATTCTCTTTAGTTTTTGGTTTTGCTTGATTTATTTTCAAATACAGGTACAAATTTATGATTTTACATGTCTCCAGAACAATGTTCTTCCAACTTATATAAGTATTTGATTTTTTTTTTCTGGTGACGCGCTAGAAATCGGGGGCAAGTGGAATGATGTAACAGGTGTCGGTAGTAAAGGTGGAATCATGACGGAATGGCACAATTTCCAGGAGTTTTATTAAGTATCAATAACTCCATAAGTATCAAAGAATAAAAGGCGTATAAGCTGGTGCAATATGTGCCGATTGAAATCTGTTGATTGATTGTTGGATCATTTTCATGTTTTTAAACAATGGTTGGTCACTATGATCCATTTCTGTACGGTTATTTAATAGTCGATCTTGCTTCCGTAATTCGAAGTTTGTCGTAATAGAGTACTTCGGTCAAATTCTATAAGACGGTTTGTGTCTAATAACCTGGACTAAAACATGAAATTGATGTTTTTTTTTTTTCGTCTACATCTTTCTTATTGTGCAATTATTCTTTGTACATTGACTTCACTCATGTTCTACACTGTACTTACAACACTGATGATGGAGTAAAACCTCAGATAGGGCTTATTGCAGGACACTATCAATTAAAACCTTTCGTCAACGTAGAGATGTAAGACAATAATACCCGAATACCAAAAATGAAAAGAGCCAACGCAAGAGTGTCAGCATCATAATTCTGTACGTAAAGAGTTTGAGCACAAAAAAAAGAAAAGAAAAAGAAAAAAGAATGAACTCCTTCATTCTTAAAGGGGATGGCTAGTAACTGATCAGTGGGAATCAGTGGGAATGCTGGGGGATGTTGTTCCAATCCTTGTGGGATTCATTTAAGAGTACATTATATATCTATTGTTATGTGAAAATTATTTGCTTCAGAATGGTCTCATATCCAAGTGATGTGCAGTTTAATGTTTTCAGGTTAGCATGCCTGTGCAGTGACGGGACATTAAACTGCACACTACTTAAATATGAGACCGTTCTGAAGCAAATAATTTTCACACAACAATAGATATATAATGTACTCTTAAATGAATCCCACAAGAATTGGAACAATCATCCCCTGGCATTCCCACTGATTCTCACTGATCAGTTACTAGCCATCCCCTTTAAGTTGAGATATTTGCTTTTAAAGCTGCCAAAAGATGTAATGTAAGAAATATATGGGATATTTTTAATCATAACTTCATAGATATTCCTTTGCTAGAATACAAGTGAGATATCACTGGAATGGTTCTATTTTGCTCTATCTGATGATGAATTTACTCTAAAAATTTTAAGAATGGCGCTTAGGCCATTTTGCAATCAATATAATTGCTGAATATCCGTCTGTCTACCTGTTCACACATGTTCACCTGAGATTAACATAGTAAGACTCATTTTAGGGATATGTCGTTCATTTTCATGTGTCCCACAAGGAAGTGACCGGAAGAACATACTCAACTGACGTTACTGTAAATTTATGTTTTAGCGATAAATCTAAAGGTGTATGTACCTGTGTATAAAGTATATAATGTAAAAATATGAAGTATATGAAATCATAGTAATCTTCATCTATCTAGAGAAATACTATATCATCGTTGTCATGTTTCAGAAAAAGAAAAATGTACGGAGCTTTGGATGCATGTGTCGTAGAAAGTGTGTTGATAGTTCAACTTTGGGCGAACTTGTATGTGATGTAGCATGTGCCCATGACAGGTCTAGAGATGTCAAGTGCAAGAACTAGTGCTCACATTTTCGTTTAATACGAGTGGGCCTGCAAAATTGATTATTCTTTAACCCGTTTCCCTGAGGGAATCTCAAATTCCTATAGAATTTTCACAAGACCCACCGGTTTCTCGTTGGCAATGTGTTAACGCCCTCGGCACAGTTATATATTATGTAATTAGAAATATCTCAACCTTCCTCCTCCCCTTCTTCTCCACTCCTTTACCCCTCCACCCTTCCTACCCCTCCCCCATTACCTCATACTATCCCAATTTCAAGGGAAAACAAAATCCCACGAAATTAAAGACAGAAACATGATTTATTTTCTAATCTTTTTTTTTTTTTTTTTTTGCTGGATGGGGGTACATTAAAGGGAAGAAAGCAAAGAGCTTGAAATGAAGAGTAGAACACCAAAGATGGTTCCTTTGTCTTGTTGTGTCAATCACATTGAAAAATGAAAGAGATTGCTCTGCCGCCAAAGTAATAAAAAAAAAAGGTACATAGATTGGCATAAATGTGCGACAATAAACCAACACGGAGACTACTTCTTCATACTGATTTTAAACCAGGATAGCGTTGAGCGGTCTTCTGCCGTCTTGTAACAGCTGATCTTATCTATCAAGGTTGATTTACTACTTAAATGACTAAAATCAATTCCAAATACTTAAGAGTTCGATGATTCCACTATGGGTTTGTACCTTGACTATACGTACACTTGAGTGAAGTAGAATTTATGTTCCATTTTTGTACTGTAGAAACAAGGCAGCATTTATATATCTTTGTGTTGTAGGCGAATGTTTCCTCTCGTCTGTGCATTTGCCAGCTTTTGAGTCATACTGGGTATTATTTTTTCGTCGTGAAAAATGTAGTAATAATATATTACATACAAAATCTAAAGCTCTAAAATCCCCTTGTCCTGTGTCGTGTGTATTCTTCTTTTGGGTGCTGGTTGACTCAGAATTAATATCCGCAGTGTTCTCAGTGTATATTTTTATTATGTTGTACATGTCGCGATTGAGGAAAGGTAGATTCATATGCAGACTTCGAAACTACGAACAGATTTATAATAGATCAATCAAAACAGCAGAAGCAATACAAAAGAATGGAATTTCGTTTCAAACGTAATAGAGGTGAAAGGACAATGACCCGTCAGGAGGAACGTGATTGGTGGATCTTGCGGGACCAAGTCCGATATTGTCTTCACGTAGTCCTAATGACAATTATAGCCATTGAGATAAACTGATAAACTGTGGTTGGGTATCATGATCGACAGCATAACCGAAGAGAATAGCTTTCGGCAAAGGATGTGGGCATACTAGTGTCGAATGTAGTAATTTGAGATATTCATGTAATGTTTATATTACAGTGCATATATATGTATATATATATATATATATATATATATATATATATATATATATATGCACTGTAAAATATGTCGAAAAATCTACAACACGCAGTCTATCACAGTTCGGACGTTTCATCTTCTGTTTTTATTGCGACAAATTAAAACATCTGACAAATTTTCGACGAAATTCTTTCTGAAACACATAATATATTTCTATAATCCATATATTTTATCTATAGTATATTATATTCTATGTGATAATACGTTATGCACGTCACATTTCTACAGTACACGTATTCGAACATTTTTTTTTTAACTTTGTGACATAGATCTATATATCATTTAGGTGATGTAGCCATCACACACTGATCCGCGTCCTCCAAGTATCATCGACCAACATACAGAACAAAATATCCATCAAGTTACTGTCAAAGACAGGAACTCTTTTTGTACAATTTGTATTTGGTTTACAAAACAAACAAACAAACAAACAAACAAAGTCATGGAAAATTTGTTGTTCACAATGATCTCCTAAAACGGCTATGTACAATAAAAATCAATAATGAAAATGCATCGCACATACATAGCATTGGCTACCTATAACGTGTACAAAACTCATTTCTCTCTTATTTCTGTTTTTCTCCCTCAAAAAAAAAAAAACAACAACCAACAACAACCTTGCACTCTTTTTCTTAGTTTGTCTTTGTTGATAGATACAACTATCTAATGTGTCTATTTAAGCCCATAACCTGCATTAACGAACATGACAAGAGTATAAAAAATGGAAACAATTAGAATTTGTCACAAGAGTCATTCAAAAGAGGTGTCATGCTTCACTTTTTCAATGTGTTCTCTGTACATCATACAGAGTCTACATAATTAAGAAAAAACAATAAATCCCACTGCTAGCCAAATACATTTGCGAAGAGGTCAATATTTCGTTCGAAATCATTGAAGGTCAAATTCGCTTTACATACCCCCAGTCATATAGACTAAAAGATAAACGCCTTTTTTTTTATAAAAGCTCGCACGGGACAACTCACTGGGGGGGGGGGGGGGGGACAGGCTGTACCAACACAAATGTGAGTATATGGGACCGATCAATGTTTCAGTCTTGAGGCTGTCGAAAGTGTTTGCAAGCCGTTTATTGCCTAAATTTTACGTGTAAACGTGACGCAATGTCTTCGTTCATGCGGGCATGCCCAGAGTCTATAAAGATTTCCTTTCAAAAAGGTGGGGATGGTGTAATTTGGTAAAACCGTAGCATCAGCTTACACGCAGTGACTAAGACTAATTCTCCATGGCGAATTACTTTCCCCCTGCCTTCAAGGCTTGCTTCCAGTTAATACCCCCCCCCCCAAAAAAAAAAAAAAATAATAATAATAATCCCTTACGCACACACTGACACACTCGCACATTTTGACAATGGCCTATTTATGATTACTTCTGAATAAGACTGACACAGAAGATGACACTAATGATAACGGTTTGAACATTATTGGCACATTATTACATGTACAATAAACTCTTCGTAAAAACATAGTATAAAACAAAACAAATGCCCTCCATTGGTAATATTCGTTTCTGATGATACAGAACTGAACAGTTTCGACGCAATCATCATAATTTTTCTCGGACGTACACATTCTAACAATAAACATCCATCAACAAAACTATTTCGTATTTGTTTGTATGCATGTAGGCCTATTCGAAATGTTGGCATGAAACGATATGAGCGGAAAGTTTTCATATGCTGTAAATTGATGGTAATGCATCATCAATGAATCAGTTTACATGTTTTTAATAAAGACTTTAACACAAAAAGAAATCATCACCAAAGTATCATAAACTCTGAACATTAATAGGAGTCAATAGTTTTGATGTTCATTCATTGGCCTCCTTGTTGCTAACATGCATTGAGTAATCGAACCGAAAAAAAAAAAAACACGATACTGCAATGATGTCACATGAATATGAAAAAGAGCCTAATCAAAATTTGATTAAGTACAGTTTTTTTTTTTCTACAGCTTGAATCACCATAAAGCGACTGAACCGCCAGTTTGCAGTACTGGTACATATGACATTTAATAGATATTATCAGTAAAGCGACAGGGGTAAAGCATAATGCGGACTTTACTCGGCATATCGTTTTGAATTTTCATATTGCATATCTTCATCAATTGCACTGAACATTATTTTACGGAATGCATATCGGCTGGAAAAAATATTCATTTTTGATTGCTTTTTCTTTACAAGCGGAAAGAAAAATAGAGTAAAAAGGGAATGCAAGAAGCGACCCGCTTCACTACCCCTGTGTTTCGTTCTTGAAAGAGATACCAGTTGTACTTATTAGGGTGTTACTACTATTATTCTTTTTTTATATAGTCCGCTCACAATCTCCTTGCGATATCTAAGAATGTTGTGTGGATGAACGATTTGCATCGTAATAAGGAAAACAGAACTCGCAGTAGTTCTAGTTCTGTTTGTTAGTCATAATCTGCACGCTATTTTTAGGCATTAACTTTTTGTTGCTGTTGCAGCAATGAAGGATGAATTCCAGTTAAGACTCAAACTGTTTTAATTCTGTCTTAGCTGTGTTAATCCAACTCTTGACTTAAATAATAGAAATGAATTTTTGTTGTGTTCTCTTCTGTCTCTTTTTTTTTTCAGTGGTCTATCTTGTTATCAAAGAACTTTTGGTCTATTGCCTAATTTGAAGTGATCTCACTACAAGGTAGAACAGGGAAAGGCCATGGAAATGCAGAAAAATAAATGCCTTCGTATGTACACCTTCATTGGTAAACTTGTGAAACCGAATTTTCTCTACTAATACAGCATAGCCTGATAGAAGCAAAATAAAAACGTACTTGAACGTTCGGCCCCATATCATCTCTACAAGGAATGTTTCTGCACCAGCAACCAGAAAAGTAGAGCTTTCTCATTATGTCTTTCCTTGCCCTTTCAACGGAAATTACATTGTCATCTGAAACAATACAACATTATCAATTCTCCAAGAGACGACTTTGGTTTCCATGGCGACATGAACTTTATTTGACGTGTATATTTTAAGGCGGGCAGACTCCTTTGTTGTGCGTGCAAGAGGTAGGGCTAAAATGGATGATATATGTTTGCTTTGCTCTGAAACTAAAGATATTCTTTTACATAGGAGAAATAAAGATTTTCCGCTGCAACTCCCACTATACACGTACTGGAAATAAAGACAGTCCATCACGTTGTCATTCACATCACTGTACCCTACTGATATTGGTCCACAAACGAAGCTGGCACAATATTATTGAACTCAATCATTTCAAACATCCTAGCCTTACGTAGGCTCGTGCAAGCCGCATGGCATATCTTTTCATAATTCGTTCAGTGGAAGATGTTATTTTCTGCAAACAAATTCGGGAATAAATTGACAAGACAGTGATATAATTAGTTTTGCTTTACATTAAAGTCCCTTGCTTGATCTAGCTTTCTTACCAGATTACACATGAAGCCTGGACAGGTCCTGTCCACTATCAAAGTTTAGATCTCACGCTTATTTCGGCGCGAATAAACATGACGGGTCACATTTACTAACTTACAGACATCATTGCACAAAATACTGGGAATTTCTGAAGCGGGAATCCTTTGGACTTTGACTGAAACCGGTCCGGAATTAAGGCGTCTCGAATTCGTCAGATGAGGACGATGGGGGCGGTATACTGTCTCCGGGCTGCGGTTTTTCCGACGAATGCGCAGGAATAACTATTGGATGAGTTGGCATCTGCATTGGATTACATGAAAAGTGACGAAATGATAAGATATGATTAAACTTCTTTTACCTTTGTAATTTCGGATATAAGATATAAGAAGAGAATAATTCTGTTGGAGTGCAAGTCATCACTAGTGATGAATGTAGAGTAATATACGCTCGAAAAGTAGTGGCTCAACTTCACGTGTTTTATGAAAATCATCTGCCGCTGGTCGCTGATATCCAGTACTGTATCGATATTAACATTCTTTATCGTGATGCATCCTCTTGCACTACCATTGATTAAAATGTTCCGTCATTTAATCTCTGCTAAGAAGAACACGATAAAGACAGTATATCATCAATGCTTATCAATTTTCAACGTGGTCGAATTAACCGATTGGTCCAAAGACAAAATGTCTCCATTACTTTGTGCCTCCTAACAGAGAAGTGCGAATGATCTTTTTTTCTTTTAACCTGGCAGTGCTGAAGTTTAGTTATAATGCTTACAGTGACAATGGTGATATGCCGATCTCAGGTCACAACACTCTGTTCGATCAGCAGTAGCTGAATTGATATTATTATCATCATACTCGGTATCATCATTTTTATTATTATCATTATTATTATTATTATTATCATTATAATAATAATAATAATAATAATAATAATAATAATAATAATTTTTATTATTATTATTATTATTATTATTATTATTATTATTATTATTATTATTATTATTATTATTATTATTATTATTATTATTATTATTATTATCATTATCATTATTATCATTATCATTATTACCATTACTTACTACTACTACTACTACTTCTACTACTATCATACCACTACAACTACTACTACTGCTACTATATCATCATTGTTATCAATAATAGCAGTAGTAGAGCAGTTAAGTATGTAGTTGTAGCATCAGTGGTAGCAGTAGTAGTGGTGTTAGTTTTAATAGTTATAATGAAAACATTAATAGTTGGCATTGTCGCTGTTGTCGTTATCGTTGACATGTATTCTGTAAAGAAGCAGTAGTAGTATGTTCGTTACTAATTCCTTCTTTCTACAACATTGAGTAAAGAATATAGAAAGAATTTACTCACATTAACTTCTTTTGTATCCATTAGAATCGCCTCCTTTCCGTCCTTACTCTTCCGCGTAGTATCGTGGAAACGGGCCTCAATGTTGCTATTCCACATTCCGTACCCAAAATAAATAATAAGACCTGCACGAAGGAAACACACCGCCATTTAGAGACGAGACTACAAAGTAGTACTACGAAGGAGGAAGAAGTTATATATAATTATTATAATATTGGAAAGAGTAAAATGCTATTGTTGGGCAGAACAAAAAAAGATGGACATTGATTTGTTTTGTTTGGGTGAATAAGGAAACGCAGTCGCTCATTATTCCAGTCAAACTATCTTAAATGTCCTTGAAAACAACGTTTTTTTATATCATTGTCTTCATTTATTCGTGGTTTTTTTTTTAAATGCTCCTGTGGGACAGAACAAAATGAAGATGGACATTGATTTGTTTTGTTATTGTGAATAAGGAAACGCAGTCGCTCATTATTCCAATCAAAATATTTCAAAATGTCAATGAAACAACGTTTTCTGTTGTCATTATCTCCATTTTCTAGTAAGATTGTTTCAATAACTTCCACCTGCACAAGTCCGCACAAACAAAAACAAGAAGAACAAATCTTCCTGTCTGCTGCAAGGCTTGTAACGAATATGAATAAGACGAATGCAATTATATCCATATCCACGGAAAAGTGGACAGACTTGTAATCAATAATCAAATGCTTGTCCCCTCGATGGGGGCTTCGTAATATCAACTGCAAAGTAAATGTATATAATCATAATGACATGTAGACTACAAACATTGGTCAGAACAAGTTGAGAAGTGACAGTTTCGTTTACCCCATGGGATTTAACGTCTACCTGGAGCGTGGCGGTGATGTGCTCAACTGACATTGGTCTTTCTAATTTATGCTATCATTGGATTTTGAATAATATACTGACATTGTCCTATTGAGTGACTAGAGCTTGATTGGTTACCAGATGACCAATGATCCTTTCTTTTTATCTTATAGTCATTAAAATATATGTCGGCAAGTTGTTTCGTTTCATTTCATTTTATTTCATTTCCAACACATAATATTATGATTGCAACATTTGAATGCACATAATAAATGATACAACAATGCGATGAAAAACAAACTATGAAAAGTGACACAATTTAGTAAATTTCAAAACAAGTCAAGAAAAAAAAATGGTTGGAAATGAAGTTGGAGGGGGCGGGCTTCTATTAGAAGTATTATGTTTGATATTATATTCTCAAGTGGTTGTTGGAAGAGGCGGGCTGGAGTGAGATAACCAATGCATTTAGGTCGAGAGTTTAACACATAACTAGGGTGCAGGACCTCAAAATATTCAGTCACAGCCGATCATCCTCAACACGGAAGTAGCTCATGGATTTCCTTCATTCTATTTTTTTTTATGTACATCATACACTTCTTGAAAAAAAGAAGAAGTCTTGCGGACACCACGGTTCATCTAAAGACTTGTGCGAAATGAGACACCGATTTTCGACAACTGCTGATGTATGTGCAGGCGCGTGATGCCAGAAAAGTACACTAGCATCCATGAATGTTTAAAGCATTATTGGGATTTAAAGGAATACGTGCTATCTTTTTTCCTATACACGTGGTCATGGTGATATATATTGTAGAGGGCGTGTTAGCCCCAAAGTCTAACCTGCAATGAGCCAGATTCCGAATCGAATCCACGTAAGGTATGACAGCTTCAGCATGAGGTACACGTTGACGAAGATGGCGAGCATGGGCAGGAAGGGCACGGCCGGGGCCATGAACTTGAGCTTCTCCGGGTTCTGGGGCAGCCGGATGATGTTGACGATGCAGCCGACGACGAGCACGGAGAGGATGATGATGAAGATGATGGCCCACCAGGCGTGCAGGAATCGCCGGGCGTGGATGAACATGGTGCAGAGAAGGATGAGGACGCAGAAAAGGAAGAGGGTCGTCGCTGTCACGCTACGGCCCGTGGCCGGTGTCGGCATGCTGGTGGCCTCGGGCAGGCCAAGCCGGATGCGCAGTAGCTCGGAGTAGGCGAACGCTGTGTGCTTGGCTCGAGAGAGGTAGAAATTCCATCTATTGTAACTGCGAAACACGTCCTCCTCTTCGCCCACGGCGCCGTACTTGGGAACCGAGCTGTGGATCGGAGTACCCTGTGAGTCCACTTTAGGGAGGAGATGCTCAGGGCCGGCTTCTTGCAGCACTGAACGGCCGGCCGGGATCGCCGATGCGCGATCGTCCAGATCCAGCAACCTGTCCAGAGTGGACTCCTTGACGTCTACGGGAGCCGTCATCTCCTCGTCGTCCTCGTTGTCGAGCGTGTCGTAGGCGAGGCCGGTGTTTATGGAGACCTGGAGCTCGACGTGCGGCTGGTAGCGGAGGATGAGCACGCACATGGACACCAGGGTGTAGGCGAGTAGCGTGCCGATGGACATCATCTCGATGAGGTCTCCGAGGCTGAGCAGCAAGGCCATGATGGCCGCCAGGAAGCCGGCGATAATGGTGGCAATAGCTGGCGTGTTAGTCACTACGTTTACGTGTCCCAGAAACCTGAAAAAAAAATCAAGAAAAGGACGCTAGGTTGTTTTCAATAACAAATAAAAAGAAGTATTACAGGATACTCGAAGATACTTAAGGTGGGTGAGGTTCATGATCAGACCAGACGTTTTGTTTGCTTGTTTGTTTGTGTGTTTCTTGGGCTTGACTATAATCTGCATTTTCGGGAAAAGGATAAAGCACTATATCTATGATATTTGAAAGTTTTATTACTGTAAAAACGCTGATATAATGATTTTAAACTGTTTACATCTCAGTCTGTTTAGGTGTTGGATCCCGAAAAATGTCGTTAACGATGCACACTCTCTCTCTCCTTCTCTCTCTTTGACCAACCTGAAGAGAAGTCCATCTGTTGCCATGGCGTAGATGACCCTTGGCATTGGAAAGAGAGACCCGAGCAAGCTGACGGTCAAACCGGCAATGGAGCCGATGGCGACCACGTACTTGCCCGGCTCGGCGTTGTTCTGGACAAACATGTCCATGAGCGGCGACTCGGAGCTGATGTCATAGAACGGCACGCCGAGGGTCAGTACGAAGCTGACACTGACGTAACCTAACCCCGAAGAGAAAGGATAATCATCATTAAGCCTGTTTTATTTAATTCCCCCTATTGTTTATTCATATGTATACTTCACGACATTGTATTCACATGTAGGCATATTTGCATGCATTGATATCTTTATATAACATTTTTATGAGTGTCCTATCTAGTTTATTTTCATTCAGGCTGCTAATTAAAGGAGTGAGTGTTACATTATTGTGCATTCTATACATTGTTGTCCAAATGTGACGGTCATTGTTACCAATCTCACATAGAAACTGCACCTACCTGTAGAGCGGATGAAAACATTTTACACGTTGCTACCAAATTCACCCTTGTAAGAATTCAAATGGTTATATCATGTCATTTTCTTTTATTTAAAGGCTTTCTCAAAAGTGAGTTAGAGCATAAGTAACCACTATCACTATACAGTTGCTTGCGGGGAAACTCATAAAAAACCCAAAACAACAGGACCTGCATTTCCAAATATTTCGAGCAATTCTGGAGTGTTCTGTCACATTGTTGTATTCATGTATAACATGTATAAGCTGCAGTCCATTTTAGGACTTCGGGATGTCCCACAATCCATCAAAATTTTTATTTAATAACTACTTGCAAACGTCCATGCAGGGATATATTGCGCTTGGTGAAATGATTACAACTAACCGCCTTGGCATGTCCCTCCCAACCTCCCCCCCCCCCAAAAAAAAAAAAAAAAAAATAGAAAAGGGAAAAGGAATAATCAGATTATCGGGGTATTACTTTATGTCCAACCCAACCTTAACTAAGGAAAATTATTCATTTGAGGAAATGTTGCAACTCCGATAATTAACTGAATTTATCATGCAAATACTACCATTGAGACATTACATGCACGTATCAAAACGGTTAGTGCGGACAGATATTTAGGAACTTGTTCTCTTTAACCTTGAGCTTGAGGTAGCAGAGTTATAAAACAACTAATAACAGGTGTGTTTTTTACCCTGAAACATGTCGAAAATATTTCAGGGATGAATTTCCATGCTTTGTGTTTTTGTTTTTTCATCAGTTTTTTGTATGAAATATACTGCGCAATATCATGTTTTATTCTGTATGAGGCAGAAGTTTGTTGCTCTTCGTCTGCTGTGCTGGCGAAGGTCAAAGGCATTGCATGGAAGGCACTATGAGCGCATGAGTGCTTATGAAATTGTTATTCATTGCTCAGTAGCGTGATGCGTTCCCATAACAACCGGACGGGTATCATCACTCACCCACGAGGCAGATGAGTAGAGAGAGCATAATAGCGAGAGGGATGGAGCGGCTGGGATTCCTAGACTCTTCACCAGTTGTTGCGATGATGTCGAAGCCGATGAATGCATAGAAACACGTGGCTGCTCCAGTCATAACCTACGATAAACACATTAGGCTAGATTAACAAGTGTCTGGAAATCACAGACTAAACATACAATGTCAATGTCACAATGTAGATCAAAGCAGAAGAGCATTGTTTGTATACTCTCCAGACTAAACTCAAGGTTATTTCGTCAACTCCCGTCATAACCTACGATAAACGCAGTGGGGTAGATTCACAAGTGTCTGGAAATCACAGACTAAACATACAAGGCCGATGTCACACTGTGGATTACAGCAGAATAGCATAGTTTCTACTGTGCGGACTGAACCCATCGTACTTTGCTGACTTCACTCCGACATCAGACCATTATGAGAACCATCCAACTACAACGACTACGCGATTCATGTATAGTATTAGGGTTGAGTGGATCATGTTTTGCCTCACACGTAGATAGCCTTCTCGTCTTCCTGGGTTCTGCGTTACCTGATACAACTGCTGGTTCCTTTTGTTTTTCTTAAAAAAAAACAAAACAAACAACAACAACAACAACAAAACCCAGGGTTCAGATCTTTTTTCAAACTTGTTTTATTTTCTTGTCCACCCCCCCCCCCCCACTCCCTCACAACTAACACTTACGGTTCTTAAGGAGGAAGGTAATTGTTGTCGCTTCAGCAATGTTAAGTCTAGTTTAAGTCTAAAAGAGAAAACAAGAACCAATACACATGTACAAACTTCAAAAACTAGCTTATACAATGCGGCATACGTTGCACTTGGACCTTATTGAGCAGTGACCCCCTCCCCCCCCCCCCCCCCACCCGCACCCATCCAAAAACATTACATTATGGAACTGCCGCTCGTGTTAAGCAATTTCATAGAGTGTGAAATGAGAGTAGTTAACAATAAAAAATGCCTTGTACTCTTCTTCACAATAACAAATAACATGTAAAGCAGTGCCGCCGAAACGTGCAATGATTGTGTAACTTCACGTTTTGCGCACTGCTGAAAACTAAAACACAGACGCAGGAAACACACACAAGCACGCACGCATACACCTACCAAATGCAGCAAAAGGGAATTTTAATATCACTTTGCATTGATAACAGG
The DNA here is from genome assembly GCA_033980235.1 of Diadema setosum. Taxonomy (NCBI): domain Eukaryota; kingdom Metazoa; phylum Echinodermata; class Echinoidea; order Diadematoida; family Diadematidae; genus Diadema; species Diadema setosum. The sequence continues at coordinate 6,287,458 of CM067077.1, read as the reverse complement.
ATGAGATTTGAGATTGCTTGCTTGTGACATTTACTCACTCCGGAGAAGCCGAAAGGCAAGAATCCTCGATCAGTCCAATTATTCCCATCGATGAAGAAGAACCCCGCCACAATGATGAACACCCACACTGCCACGTTCAGAGCGTTGAGGGCGTTGTTAAACACTACAGATTTCTTGACGCCGGCAGCCACGATCAACGTCATGATCACGGCAATGACCAGGGCGACGAGGTCGGGGTATGTTTTCTCTGTATAGGAGAAACGAAATAGATAATTACATCAAAGCACTTCATCGATATCAGACTAACTGTTAGGATATCATGGTCCCTCATTGATTTTTTTTTTTCAAGGGGCTAGAATATTCACATCGAAAAAAAAAACTATAAAAATAAAGCATAAAGATGAAGTTTAAATTATATGAACAGTACTGCCCTACTTTGGCAAAAGGAAGCAAGTGACATTTTATGAATATTGATTTTTTTTTATTGATTTGGCATATTTGAGGCATGTTCTTTTTAACTGAAAAATACCAAAGTTACAATTTTGACCCATTTCTGAGATATTCGGGTTGCAAAAGGAAGCAAGTGCACAAAATTGCATAAAAAATTGGCAAAAGGAAACAAATAACAACCTCATAATATGATTGTCACTTGCTTCCCTTTGCCAAATCATCTGTATTTACCCACAATCTAAAATACTTTGGCAAAAGGGAGCAAGTAACATCCTTTGATATGATTGTCACATGCTTCCTTTTGCCAGATTTTTCATGTTTGCTACAAATCTATGATACCTTGGCAAAAGGAAGCAAGTTATATAATAATTAGTTTCTATGGGAATATCAAAATTCTCCGAATTGTCATAAATGCATCACCATTTGACTTGCGCGAATACCGACATTATTTCTCATCACAAATTTCCATGTTGAGGTCCAACCCAAAAACATTATATTTTCTTCATTTGTAGCATTTGTATTCGATGTCACTTGCTTCCTTTTGCCAAAATAGTGCAGAATAGTAAATGCTAAACTGGTATTATTTAGATTAGAGAAAACTTTTCATCCAGCAATACATTTTCAAAGTTATGGTGGAGGATTTTATCAATGCTCGACCAAGTAATAAGCGTTATTTGTTCAACGAAATGGTGGCGTGATTTCAATTCGGCGGCGGCCATGTTTTTTGCAATATTCTCAGGCCAAACCAGTTCCATGCAAATTAACTGAACCGCGGACACAAACAATAATAATGCATTAATAGCACACCAATCTAGCACAAACGAGTGGGTGTGATTACCGGGAATTTGTATATTAACGCCCGGTGGACATTTTTTTTTTTTTTTATAGGCAAAACGAAAGAGTGGTCATATGATATTTCTCAGCCAATCGTTGAATAAGATTCCATATCCCGATTTTATAGTTCTTATATATTTTAGCAGTACTTGCTATGTAAGGTGCATTCTTTGTCTAGGTTCTGGACCAATGTCATTTCTCTTTCGTTTCATGCTTATGATTGAATTTTTGCTCTACTATGTGTTATGTTTTGTTGAAAGAAATAATGAAAATGAAAACGAGAATGAGAATGAAATAAATAAATGAAATGGAAATGAAAAATTAAATCTAGTTCAATACAAATTTGTTCTTTAATTGAATTTAGGGGTCTTTACCAAAGAAATTATGAAAATTTCGAATCTTGCATTCGAAAGCAAATTGTCCTTATTGAGACATCATTTCAGTAAACTTGATCGAAATATTTATCCATTCTATTCTCCATTTTCAAATCTGATAAAGTCAGCAATTACTCTTGCTGGTGCTTTGCATGAAGACATTTCGCGTTCATCACAATTTCGTTTTGCCTATGCAGAGGCACCTGCACTTTTTTTTTTTTTTTTTTTTACAGATACTTGACATTCTTGTGTAAACTTACTATGAATTCCAAATTCGCCGACATTGTCGCGCATGAAGGTGCTGATCTTGTTTCTGAACAGCGAGTCAAAACAGCTGCTCAGCGCGCTCGCACCTGCCGCTGTGCCAATCAAGTACTCCAGGATCAGATTCCAACCAATGATGAACGCCGTGAACTCGCCGACTGTGACGTAGCTGTACATGTAGGCGGAGCCCGTCGTCTTGGGAACGCGAACCCCAAATTCTCCATAGCACACTCCTGCACGAAGATACATGAAACGAATGGCATTGCAGTGACGTTCTATGACAATGATCAGATCTTTCGTTTTCCTCCCCCTTCGTACATACAACGGTAACACACGCAGACAACACACAGACACTCACTAAACTGTACAAATATCTATCGTGTAGTATGTGTTATATCTCTCTTTTTATTCGTTATTCAGCAGAAGAAACGACAAAGCATACAGCACTGTTAGGTACTTGTGAAGTCAGCCTTAATTCTAGCAAGGAAACCACTGTCTATCTATAGTCGCGGTCACACTGACAAAAGATCAGGAAGTTTAAAATCGTTATATCCTGATAAGATCTCGAAGTTTTGCCAGTGTGAACGCGGCTTATTTTTCCTTAAAAAGAATCAGACATTATACATTTGCTCGTAAAGAATGTATTGTTACTTACATGTACATTTTAAGCTCAATCATTTCAGCGTTATCTCGAGAATACATGAATGAATAAAAAAAAAAAAAAATGGGTTGAATTGCGGACAGCACCTCTTCTTTCGAAGATTAAAGCCCTTGACATAACTCTATTTATTTTCGATGGGACACTCAACATCTAGCAATGTCTAGTCTGGGCCGACAGAGGGCTTTCGCGCTTGTCGAGAGAGATTATGTTGCCCTTGCAAAGCCCATCTTGAGTCTGTTATCAACGACGTGGAATTCAAGTGCCAATCTTCAGCTTAATACCTCCGGGCGCCTGCCATGCAGGCCGACACTTTCATCGAAGTCTCATTAAATCTAATTTTCAACGTGTATGTTTGTCAGCTCACAGGAGATACTCAATGTTATGCACCATTCTTGCTTGCAATATCGCGATCAAGTGAGTGAAAAGCGGACACACACGTACACACACACACACAAACACACAAACACACAAGAATAGTGTATGATGATAATACTATACGTAACAAAGAGAAAGAGAGAGATAAAGACAGAACAAAACTAAAAGGAATTCATGTTAGATCTTTAGGTGTCATTTGTTTTAGGTTCCCCCTGAGCTGCTTTCACAGTCCATTGTGATTATCATGATGGTTAACGAAAAGCAGGTCTCTATATCAGACTGATCAGAAGTGTTAAAAGTATGATTACAAAATATAGAACGTGGACTGCAGGATATCAAAACTGTTGACCTAAAGTTTTGAATTTTGATAAGACATTAAACTAACACCAGTTGATCTCTTACTATTCTTACTCATGTGTGCTATGAAAAGTGCTGTTAATTTAGGATCTATCAATTCAGACATTCACATCCTCTTTGCGCGCCAAAAAAAAAACAACAACAACAACAACAAAACGTGGCAAACTAATCCTCCGAAAAGATACATGTGACGTTCAATGCAACAATTCAATAAATTTGAGCTTTTCAGTCAATCGTGTGGCATTGCAACCAATTTCTTCCCTTTCCGCGGGTAAAGGGTCAAGGTACGGAGGTATCTTCACATCTACTGCTGATAGCATGCTAACAATGATGTGTCATCTTAAAGGGATGGTATAATTTTGGTTGAGATGGGGCGTCAGATTTCCAACTTTTTTTAATGAAATGATGAGAAAACTCTTATGATATAAGAAAGAGAACATAACGCTAAGAGGAAAGTTTATTTGATGAAAATTGGTTTTGGAATGGCTGAGATATCCAAAAGGTCTCAAAGAGGTTTCAAAACCGATTCTCATCAAAGAAAGTGTGAATTCCTCGTAGAATAATAAGCTCTTTGATATTTCATTTAAGTGGTTTCTAATTATTTCGCAAAAAAGTTAAAGTCTGAATCCCACCTCAACCAAAACTGTACCATCACTTTAAGCCCCACTGCGTTGCTTAACCGTCCTAAGATGCTACCATGTTGCCAATGAGGGGTAATGGAAGGACAAGACTTAAGTTTATTATCGTAAGGATGGTCAGTGGTGATGATATCAAAGCTGAAATGGTAATGAGGGAGGTTATTTTCAAACTGAGATATTTCATAATGGGTCTATGATCGGCATTGAAATGAAGAACAGTAAGATTCATTTTGACAAACATGAAAAGATAACGTTGGAGTGGAATTACTGTGCTACGATGGAAGGGGCATTAGAATCAGAAGATTTACGGTTCGAAACCCATCCAAGGCGTACATGCATGAACTATTAAGACATTTTACACAACAAGCTATCAAACCTGGCATGGGTTCCGTATAGGACGTTTATTGGCAAATTACACGACGTTTGTGTAACTAGGAGTGCGGACATGGGGACATGTTTGCCATTAAATTGCCTTTGTTATGGCTGAGATGCCATGCAGCAAGTTCGGCGAAACCAGTTATCATTATGACCTTGTTGGCGATGACCAGGTCGATGAAATTTATATATTCAGACATCTGTCTCTGTCTCTCCTATCCCTGTCTCTCTGTCCCCTCCCCCCCCCCCTCTCTCTCTCTCTCTCTCTCTATCTCACGCTTGAAAAGGGACGTTTAAGAAAATTGCGGGAGCGTAATGGTTATCACGTTTGTTGGGTGTCTTTACATACCAGTCACGTTTTCTTCATAACTGCATATTGATTTGTTTCTTTCATTTTGATTTTCAGTATTGAATTGCCATCATTTAGTACAAGGGAAAGAGGAGTGAATCGTCAATAATGAAAGAAAATACAATAATAGTTGATAATAAATAATGACAAAATAATGATGCAATAAAAATACAATAATGAACAATGAGGCTGATTAATCTTTTGAGTGGATAATCCCATTTCTTTTTTTTTTTTTGCAGAATACATAGGTGTGTCTGTATATGCCGTTTCTTGTACAGATCATATAGATATGAACATGCCATTATTCTTTACTTCTTGAGTATTTTTCATAATTATTTTCCTTGTCCAGTTTAAGTTTTGTATATTCTGTTGAAAAACGAATTTTGGATTAAATTAAATTGCATGGCACAAACATTGCTCTTATAAACCTATGCTTTTTTTTTTCCAATGATGATTTTGTTGGGAAATTATTTAACAACGGCTGTAATTTATTTAACAACGCGCAACATAAAACAAGATGGTCCCTCCGAATTCATTCACGCAGGGTATCTTTCTTTAACTCCGTGTAGTAGCTTACTTGTTTGGTTACTGTACTTGAAATAAAACGTAACTTACGTTTGGACGCATATTATATTTTACCTCCTATAGCTTACAACAGTAAAAGAGGACTAGAGCCTTATACACCACAGCCACTGGCTGACTGGCTGAGACTGAGAAACTACTCCATACCTGTACCACCTATTCCTTGTCTGCGCAAAATTACTTTGCCGTATGATCCTAATGAGCACAATTTCGTCGCCATGGCAACCGAATCAGACATCAGTGAATGAATTTTCCAGCTACTGACAAATGACTTATCCGGGTTCCATTGTCGGCCGGGAGAGAAATGCGAAACTATGGCGGCCACGTGACTGTTGCAAATGCAACTCATAAGAGATGATGATATAATTCATTGCACTTAATGCAAAAAATATAGATCAGAGCGTTTGTACACTTTTGTTGGATTCTTTACTTTGGCTGCCAATTTCTAGTCGGCTTTGAGGCTCTTTTATTGCATCAAAGATGATTTAACTCAATTTATTGATCATAATTATTTCCTGTATGTTTTGGGGTGGGTTTCCGTTGTGCCTTCAGTACGATGAAACAGTGCACAGGTTTCGACACGGTTTCATTACTATAGGCCTGGCGGTAGAAGATTCAATTTGTCTATACGTGCGAAAAATTCAGATGCTTGCCGCTGATTTTTATGACATTTGTACTGACAAAAATTGTAAATCTGACAGTGTTTACAGAGTTTTAGCAAAAACACACTTGCGTATAACATTGATTCAAAAATATATTGCTGCTTTCTTGGAAAATCCCGGATGGGTATCGAACACCCAGGTAAAAATATTACGGATTTTGTAAAGTTAGTTATCATTTCATACACGTCCGGGGAAGTTTAAAGCAGATGGTAGCGGTAATCCATCTTTATTTTTGCAAGTTTTTGAGATGATTTCACTGACAAAATTCAGAAGCTTGTTTGCTGATGGTTTCATCATCTAATCAATACCACAATGCATGGCAATTTTCAGTGACTGCGTGAGCATGCATTTTGATAGAGGAATTAGGTATTTCTTTCCATCATCCAATGCATAATAGCTTCAAGATATCTGCAGGGAATACATATTAACTAAAAGCAACCACAGAAGCTGTGACTATGCTTTCTTAATCAATCGTTCTTACTTATAATGATGATGAAGACTTCAACCACTATAGCTCTTAGATTGTATTGGCATGGTATGAGATTGGTTTCTCAAACAGAAGAAACTTCTTGACAGCAGTTTTGATTAATATATTGGTGAACAAATTTCGTCAACAACTTTTGTGTTCTCAGCAAGAGCCCCAGCCAACTTCCCTCGTTAATAAATTGTTCCACGAATCTGAATAGAAGTTTCATCACAGAGTGCGCGATTCCCGAGCATTTATATTTATGAGCCTCTGAAATAACTGAAGACCGTTTCGCAGAGGCCAAATACTACTTCTATAGGAAAAATCGTCAGTGTCGATTGCAATATTATGAAGCCAGAGTGATTAACTAAAATGTGATTATGAAATCCCTGACATCATAATCGCCGAGGAATTATGATTAAAGACGGGCTTTAAACTTCTGTGTGCAGTTGGGATAAACATCACCAAGCTGATGTATGATATGAAAGGTCTGGTGGTTTACAAAATTCAAGAAGAACATGCGGGGGCAGTTTCACTCCTTTGAAGACATTATAATCCCTCCCAGCAACATACCAATCATAATGATAATGAGAGTATGATACTAGGGGTGGTGATGGCAGCAACGGTGATCTAGGAATAGACATGTTAATGTGATAGGAAAAAAGTGGATATATAGTATTGAAAACATGAGAAGAATTTGTACAATAAAAGTATTGGTGGGGGTAAAGCGTTAGTAGTATATAGCAGTAAGAATTATAGTAGTAATACTAGTAGTCATGGTGGTGATGGTAGTAGTAGTAGTAGCAATATAGTAGTAGTAGTAGTAGTAGTTGTTGTAGTAGTAGTAGCAATATAGTAGTAGTAGTAGCAATTTAGTAGTAGTAGTAGTAGTAGTAGTAGTAGTAGAAGTAGTGGTAGTAGAAATAGTATATTATTATTAGTAGGAGTAGTAGTAGATGCAGAAGTGGCAGTAGTAGTGTGAATAACTATAGATGAATGTAGGCCACACACGTGTAAAAAAGCCACATGAATATGTGAAGAGTTTGTTTGCAAAAACCAATAAGTCCATACTTGTCAAATGGAGATATTTGCGATTAAAGGTCAAGAAAAATAAAGAGAATAATAAGAAAATTTTTGCTTCTTTTGACCATAATTTAAAAAAATGTACCTTTATTTGTAGTGACTAGATTATCATTTAAAAGCTATTATTTTGTACTTTATGACAGAGACCGTACTTCAAAATCTTCAAAAATGGACTTATCGGTTTTTGGAAACAAACTCTTCATGTGTCCTTAAAATTATTATTATTATTATTATTATTATTATTATTATTATTATTATTATTATTACTATTACTATTACTATTATTATATTATTATCATTATTATCATTATTATTATTAGTATCGTTATTATTATCATCATTATTATTAGTATCGTTATTATTATCATCATTATTATCATTATTATTATTATTGCGAAAGTGGGACAGAAGGCGCGTCTGGTAACCGCTCGATGCACACGGCATGCAAGAGCGGTTCTGCGTGAACCTCACGACTAGAAAAACGTGACGGATCGACGAACTAATGGGAATAACACTTTATAATTGATGCATTTTGATCACGTACGCTGTTGAGGATGATAACTAAACATCAGGAATGTTTTATCTCATGATGTATGGACCGCAAATAGCCCTGTAGAGTTTTGGGGTAAATTGATGTATGCAGATCCAATTCTTGGCGAGAATAATTTGCTGCCACTTTATTGTCGCTGAATGCGTATAAAAAAAAAAAAAAAAAAAAAAAAAAAAACTTAAAAGAGGCTTAGTATTCCTCAAGATCGTGCATGGTTAAAGAACATTTAAAAAATAATGTTTCCCAACAATGTGGAAGAATCCTACAGAAATACTCTTTAGATTAATAAGATAGAAATGAAAAATGATGCTCATGTCACTGGAGAAGAGCCTCCCCTTTCGTACCGAGAATAATCGTTGGAATTATTCGGGTTCAAAATAAATTCACTGGAAGTATGTATTTAGTATTCTTTCCTTCTAAATCACAAAGAAGTTTCTAATTTTATCATTCTGCGAAAAGGGCTGAATTACCTATATTTGTACAATACATAGCTTACGAAAGGAATGTAGTTTTCAGGGTTGCAAAAGGGACGCACAAATTTTAATAATCGGGACAATTTTCCTCTCCGATAATTTTTTCGTCACAGGTGCACAAAATGTTTGACACTAATTCACATGATGTACTACGGGTTCCGAAGAAATAATTGAGAAATTTCCATTCCCCCACCCCTTATATTTCCCACGTCAGGTTTTTAAAGGGATCGTATAGATTTGGTTGAGACATAACTTCAGGTTTCTTTTTTTCGTGTGTGTGAGATCATGAGAAACCTCTAGAGTTATACAATATGAAAGAGAATGTAATTCCAAGAGAAATTAAATATTTAGTTGATGAAAATTGGTTTTGAAATGGCTGACATATACCAAAATAAGAGCGATCCTAATAAACGGTGACACCCAAAACTTTGATTAAGATCGCGTCGTTTTCCTTTATCTTTTGATGTCTCAGACATTCTACAACCGATTTTCATCAAATGAAACCTCAATTTCTCTTAGAATGGTATGCTTTGTGCTATTTCATAAGTGTTTTCCTTGTATCTCGCAAAAGTTAAAAGCCCAATCCTCATCTCCACTAATACAATACCATTCCTTTAAAGGAACACTGCCATAATGTACCTTACCACATCGTGTCTCTTTAACCTCGCCATAACTCCTCTCTAGACACATACTCTTACCTGACAGAATGGAGGCAATGGCAGCGATGGTGAAGGACAGAATCACGCCTGGACCGGCCATCTCCCGGGCCACCAGACCGGACACCACGTACATTCCCGTGCCCATGCAGCTTCCTACGCCCAGGGACACGAGATCCAAAGTGGTCAGGCATTTCGGAAGGCGTCCCGGCATGTCCTCTCCGTCCGGCCCCTTCTCGCCGTAAAGGTCCAGTGACTTGGTCCTCACCAGACGGCGGAGGATCGCCGTGACGTTAGTTCGAAACCCCATGTTACCTTCCTTCCCGATCTCCTTCTAATCCTGTGAATGTGATAGAGGGAGATATGATACCATAGTAGATAAATAGATAGATAAATAAATAAATAAATAGATATGAAGTAAGTAAGGAGAAGTAACAAGGCCTATACATGTAGCTGTGATTAGATATCAACTGTATATATACTAAACATTGAGAAGGAAAATTGTCTGCTTTTTTATCTTATTTTTTTTTTTTTTTGCTGCAGACCGTATATGTATTGAATGATTTAACATTTAAAGGTCAAGGTGGCAAGATATTGATATTTGGAAGGACCTCCACCTTGAGATGTCATAAGAACTGTATCAACACGATGAGCAATGGGTCAGAGTGTATGAGGGCTGCAAGTGATAGTCTGATTGTAGTAGTAGTACAGGGTACATAACAAATTACGTTAAGGTAACCCGGTGAAGTAATCCCCCTCACATCCTCCTGGACCCCATGGAAGACCAGCTAGTGCAGCTTCATATAGGCTCAGCAGCCATCTTCTCAGATGAAAAAAAAAAATGAAACAGATGTATAGCGACAGCAAATACAAATCAAAGAAAGAGGCTTCAACCGCAGTACAGTAGTTTGTTGGTCTTTTGCTCTTCTCGTTACCAGCTATCTTCTTGCTTGGTAACCACACTCTTCAGTCTTCCATCCTGACTAACAACAAGGCCGATGGCTCCATCCATCTCACCCGGGATGCATTAAAGCCCCAAGCAAACAGAGCTCGTCAAACCGCAAGAGTATCATAATTCAAGTTGTCTCATTATGGTAATGGGGATGGGAAGAAGAAAACAGGTCTTGGCATAATATGTTTTCGATGTGTGTGTGTGTGTTTTTTTAATCCTTTCTTTAAGGCATTATGCTAATCATAATATTGGAAGCTGGAATATTGACTTATATGTTTATAGTATTTGCGTTTACACACATTCACACACACACACACACACACACACACACACACACACACACGCACACACACACACACACACACACACACACACACTTGCATATATGCATATACACATATATTACTTTTTCCCTGCGACTGCATATTTGTAAACATGTAAAATGATTATGATATTGCATTGGAAAATAAATTCAAATTCGGAGTTCATACATTGCATATAAGCGTAAATTAGATTAACTTTCTTTCTTTCTCTCTCTCTCTCTCTCTATCTCCCTCCCCCTTCTTTTTTACTACAGATTTTTCACTACAGATTCCACATTTTTGTGCTCTTCCATTGCATGCCCGGCTAAAACACAAAGTGCTGTACAAATAGCGCAATTGCTTTGGGGAAAATAAGTGCAGGAGCTTTAATGGATATGGGGTTATAGACTTCGTAATAAATATAGATAATGACGCATATCATAAAAATGAATAATATATGACAGAGAATAATAATATCAGAGATGCATACCCCACTGCTTGCTGCTAATGAGATTAGAGCACGTGTCAAAGACGGAAAACCTTGCGAGGAAGTTTGCCGGTACCAGCGAGAGACTGCTAGTGCTACTTTCACTAGGAAACTGTCAGTGTCACGGAAGTATAGTCAGCGTGCTAGAGATTGATGTAGGGTCAATTCGTGTGATGATTGGAACGGGAAAAAAAAAAACACCATCTCATTTGCATAGATGCGGCTTCAATCGCGCGGTTCCTAGAAAGGATGATGAATGGTTGCTTAATCATGTATGAAGAGCTGGAGAACGTAGGTGGAATGTTAAACAAGGGGGAAGTATAAAGGATACAAAAACATAACAGAATAAGTAAGAGACAGAGGGGAGTGGGGGGGGGGGGGAGGATCTACTCACTCTCCTCTTCATTACAGTGACGTCATCTTTCACCAATATTCATTTACTAAACAGTAACATATTCTCATCGTCATTTCCAATATTGCGTGGTCTGTCTTTGTTGTCTTATTTTTTTAGTGTGGCTATTTCACTATAACGTCGTATTGATTTAGACACGTGACTAACCTTTAGTGGGGAAAGGATGAAGGCTGATATGAGATGAATATCGACACCACTTCCGTTGGAACGTTGTGTACTCGTATTGTGTGCTGCCAAATAAAACTACGAATACACCTGTCAACCTGCGTTCATCCTCGAGGATTTATCCCTGAGCGCACCTATTCGTGCTTGTCTTCCTGCGTCTGCCTGCTCTCTTCCTCTCCACACAAAACACACGCGCGCGCGTGCACACACACACACACACACACACACACGCTCACACACACACACACACACACACACACACACACACACACACACACACACACACACACGTCAATATACTCATCAAGCCGCTGTATGTGTTCTCTCTATATAACTCACTCACACCATACTCTGTCTCGGTTTCTCCCTCCCCCAGGAGCCTCCCTCACGTTCCCTCCCCAACTCTCTCCAACATTTCAATGCAATCTGTATTATAATGTATTCATTTTTGCCCAACTCGAGTATAGGAATCTTGGTCAGATGGTCTGGTGTGAATATCACGTATCGCAATTGGACCTAACTACGCTGACTCAGCGAATGCCAATAATCTTCCTGTAAGTTTTCCCCGTTTCGCCCTTCCAAGGTTTCTCTCTTTCTCCTATTCCTTATTTTTTCTCTGTCTGTAAGTCTATCTATCTATCTATCTATCTATCTATCTCCTTGTCTCTTTCTGTCGAGTGGATGGGGACGTGTCGAATGCTTCATCTAATCAGAGGGAGTAAATCCCGTGGAACCGAGGGCACATCCTGCCACACTCGCACCGTCCATCAACTTATCTACATGAGACACAAGCCAGATCCCGTACATTTTTCCCGCCATATTGCCCGTTGTCTGCGCGCAGCCTTGATGAAATATTGAATTTTGTTCCCGCGCCCGAGTCTGGCTGGTGAAACACATCCTAATCCAATTGTCAATAATACACACGAATGACGCAACACTTATTTTCCTTCACAGGGATGGAGTGTGTATCTTTTCGGAATGTATGCGCCATGATGTAGGGCTACACAGCGAAAAAGAAGCATTCAGATATGCACAGACAGACACGTAAACAAACAAACAAACACGCCACCAATCAAGGTATACGACTTGACCAGAACAAACGTCCTGACTATAACACACACTTCAGTCAGCATCTGACGATTAGCATTTGGATTTTGGCATTTTCGTTCGCTCGTTCTTGCTGTGAAGTTAATAACGAATGGATTTCTTTCTATCACGAACGAAGCAAAGTAGAAAATGTGAAAGGAAATGATTTCTTGCATCAGGAAAACGAAGGAGAATGCAATATCGTCCCTTTGTAAGTTTGCAGAACTGTCTCGAAGCACCGAAGAAAGACAACAACATATTCATCAAGGAATTGCCATACTCGTATTCATTTAGGTCTTCAAATTTTGGACTCGAACCGCGAAATGCAATGTTCCAATCAGTAGCCTTTCGCAACAGCACAACCTTTTTTGCTTTCCTTTATTTCTATTCATTACACATAACGACGTTTGCAATTCGAAAATCACATCCATGGTACTTGCTATTTAAGGCCAACTGAAAGAAATAATATCGTCTAAAAAACAAACAAACTTTGAGTAACTTAAGTAAGAGATGAATGGGCAGGCGAATCTGAGGATCAGGGTGTGGTTGTTGTTATGTTGTGCTTTATTTTAGTTTGTTTGTTTTTTGTCAAAGATGTAATCAATATGGAATCGATAAGACCCGAGAACTGGGCATGGAAACTGCCGCCACAGTAGAGGGACCAACCACCTGCGCTGAATCAACATTACTCCGTCTTGACTGCTGCACGCAACCACATCACGCAACAACAACAATAACAACAACGGGTGAAATACTGTATGTCGGTTATACACACACGCACTTTTGACTATTATGTGTAAAATGAAATGTCTGCAATAATTTAAAATCCACATTGATCTTTAAACAAAATTGAAGGTTACGCGCCACTTTAAATTGACTGCTGACTATTTTGTACATTCAAACATCTTATTCTTCTTATTGTATGGGTCAATGTGCCTGGTTGATGCCGTTTGCTGCCTTATGCTTTATAAAATCACCTGAGGCGCAGGTCAAAGGATCTGCATACTTCGCCCAAGGTTCTCGTGTGGGTAGATATAGATGGACCATCAGAGGGTTAGCACCCCAACGTACCACATTATGATATCATGCAGTCATGATATCATGGATTATATCCAATCTATAAGAGCAAACCCGTGTATCCCTGCCCTCCTGCCCCACCCCCCCCCCCCCCCTCCAACCTGGTGAATGTCATCCTCTGTCGCCTGAGGTTTTTATTTGCTTTGACCTATCTTGTCTCTCGCTCCCTGGCGTCACACGATCCTGGACGGCGGTACGCCGGGTCACCAGCCACTTGAATTTTGCATGCGCGCACGCTGGTGCGAAGTAAATGCATTTTATCGTGCTGGGGGAATGACACATTGAGGTAAAGGCAAAAAGGTGTGAGACATGCTGCAGACCATAGCGACAAAGACACTAGTGATCCATGAAAATTCCCTTATTCCCTACACTTTTGGCAACTTTGATCGACGAGAAACAAGAAACACAACCAAAAGCAAACTGAAGCAACTTTACCCACCGACAAAATTTGCTTAAAAAAACAACACCAACAACCAGTGGACTGGAAGTGACGGATCAGCAACAATGTAGCCAACAATCATGATAATAATGTAGCAGCCTACATACATTATGTGTGTAGTGTGTGGTAAATATATATTGAAGATGCACGTATTAGAAAGAGATAAAAGATTTATCAATCTTGACTTGCAAAATGTGTCATCGTTTACTAAGTACCCATGCTCATCAATAAGGAGTTAAGGTGAAAGAAACAGAAATTAGGAAGGCTATTTTTTCTTAGATTAAATTGGAAAGAGTCATATTATAGCAGTTTCAGAATACAGAACATTTTGACTTTGATGTATTCACTTATTTGCAAAGGAACGATCAAAAAGAACAAGCCTTATCCTCAAAGGTGTAATGCAATGATTATTGTGTAATTCATTGGTATGAAGCACTTAAAGGTCCAGTTTACCTTTGGGAGCAGTGATTTAAAAAATGTTCAAGATATCACATTTGATGCATATGTGTAGGTCTGTTGTATCATAAAACATCCTACCATATGAAATATTTGCAATAAAACCTAAAATATAGGGAGATATCAGGGTTTTTCTCAGTAAACCGTAACTGTATACGGTTTAGTCTGGAAACATTTTTATTATAACTATTGTTCACATTTTGTGTATTTAACAACACTTAACATCGATTATATGGATTCAAATTTTGACAGTGGTTGTTTCTATCCCTAACTCACATTTTAGAACTATTTTAAAGCACTAATGCTTTCATCTGCAAATGGTAAATTATGCCTTTAATATTTTATCAAATACTCATTTTTCTCTGACAGCGTTGTACTTGAGTTCTGTCATGACACATCATTTTGTCGATTGGTGTCAAAGTAGTTGAATGTAACACTGAGGTACAAGAGAAGAGAGTAACAACTTAATTCGGCAGTATCCGAAGTGCGATTGGTATATCGCACTACAATCTAACAGAGACTAATGTGTGTTTAAGAGGTTTTTGCTTGTTAGTTTGGTAGTATTCTTCTTTATTTACCTTCATATGGATTCTTCAGTAGCCTACTTGATTTATGGAACATGCAAGTTCATCATAGTTATTACGTGCAATATTTGTAAAGTAAAAAAAGGATATATAATATATATATGTATATATATATATATATATATATATATATATATATATATACGACATACTAGTATATCAGTGTCATCATTTTGTATCTGCTCCTGTTGTCTACAGTAGAAATGGATATTGAAATTTGGTACTTGATGTGCCGACTCTAAGGGGTATCAAACGATTTTACGGTTTCATTACTCCCTCCTGGATTGCAAGGCAGGGGATTTTAGTTTTATCTTCCAAATATCAACGGGGGAAGGTTATTAATTTCCAGTCTGTGAAATATTTCAACAGATGTGGGGTATAAATCCATCATGTGAAGAATGTCAAGCCAATACCACATCCATAATTTGCTCGGTGCACAAAACAGCCCGCGCATCCTTCTTGTTCTCCGTTGCTGCATAGGCCATTGCTGTCTGTATAGTACATAGTACAGTGTGATGGAAGTTGCCGTGCGAGCGTACTATGTTCTATTAGGTGGCTATGATTAGGAAATCAGTCGGTGGGTATACTCTGACGTCACGCCGATTCAGGACCTCATCACACACGAGGCATAAAAATGGGTTCGCTTTGTCATAACGTTCTCCTGGACTATTTAACGAGGAAATAGGGAGAGATGCATCTGCATGAGACCGGCAGATAACTCATAATGTCCTTATGTGTTTTCTTTCCTTTTGAAATCTGTGAACATGACCAAAATGAGTTTGTCTCTTTCTTTCTTTTTTAAACATAATATAGGCAGAGTTTCAAAGTTTGTTCCAAAGGATGAACTAACACTGATATACGATGAGCAGAATATATGAAGCTGTTATAGAAGTAATATGGGGAAAGTATAGATATTGGAGATGCATCTAGGTCAAGTATTAGACTGATTAAAAAAAAAATGAAATGCAACAAAGTTCAACTCATTGAATAATTCAATACTTTTCCCAGCAGTTTCCGTGATCATAATTTTGCACTATGCCTTATTAGTTCAATAAAAGAAACACGGCTGTTAACAGAACAATATTCAATCTATGTTTTCTCCCTGTTATCGTTACATGTACGGGTATTTCCATGGTTACCGGGGGAAGGATGATCGCACTGTTATTAGACATAAACAATAAGACGTTCATGTAATACTTATATTAGAATAAAATTGACAAAACAAACAATGTTCAAATGTGGAACCAGAGCCGTCAAAAAATCCTTGATATCCCCCCCCCTTTTTTTTCCTTTTGGAAAACAAAATGAGCAGAATTTAGACCTGCATGATAATGCTGTATCTGTTATGTCGCAGCTGCACACAGCGTTGTATGAAAATGCTTTCCACATGATATATCACGTCATTTATCATGTTTATTATTCAAGAGGGATATGATGTATTAAGTATTTGGTGTAGGAGGAGGTGTAGGACTGGCTCACGAATAAATATTTTGAGTTCGAGAAAGGTAAATTTTTCCTTAATCATTTAAATGCATCGACATGTACTGGTAAATTTCATCCACCTGTACTGCCTATAACATTATGCAGGCACACACATTTTGTCTATGAAGGCAACAAACGCATGGGCACGCCCATTTGCATACACTTTCATAATATTATGGCAGCCTTCATAAACTTATACAGACACACTCACTATTGTAATAACCCTCTCACGCACACTCTCACACACACTTATACAGTCACTCACATTATATACACTCATAACCCGAAACTCACACACACGCGATGTTCTTGGTATAATGAATGCATACAACGCATCGCGATGGAGCGATACGTTGCGCTATGGTCACCGCATCCTTCCCCGGTTCATCATGAACGGGGTGGCGGGCGCTCTATAAAGTTAATCTAATTAAATTATCGATGGGAAATAGGTCAATATGAGAACCTGAATCTCGCCCAAACGCCGGACACTCGTACGTGCAATTCGACCACCGAGCCAGTCTTGTACACTTGTATAATTATTAATAATGTAACATAGAGATAGAATCAGTGCCTTTTGAGATGTAGATGTCCCTTGGAATGTGCAGGTATGGTTTGGCCAACGTGAACGCAGTGTGCAAGCACAGTCTTGTACCGTGCGCAACATGATTATTACATATCTGGCGCCACTTTCTACTCGCTATATCTACTCTTTTTACATCGTACCCTGTAAGTACGTGCATAACACTGGCGACGCAATGTGGTATACGGCTAGTAGTGCCTGCTAGGTAGGTCGTGTGGGGGTTACTATTGTCACTTCAGATAGATAGAAATTAAACTTGACAGTAGCAGTTCACCGAGCACTTACGACTCTCAACCTTCCGTGTTAGCTCCGTAACGTGTCATCTGCGGATATGAGAACGCACGACACAACTTCTACAACCAGTTTGACATGTCAAGTTTTATTTCCCGTCTAATGTGCGAGTGAGGGTTTCTGGAAACGAGTGAGTGCGTCATATACATACACTTTCCACATGCGTTTTGTTGAAATATGATCGCATGCTGTTTGGCCATTTCTGATAATCAGAAGACCGCTAATGTCTTATATGAATATAATTGATATTAAATGAATAAGTTCCAGCAAATGTAAATGCATATAAATACATATCTATATAATATATAAGTGTGTGTGTCTGAGTGCGTGTGCGGATGTCTATGTCTGTGTAGTAGTGTCTGCGTGTGTACGCTGGACGAGTAGAGTAGATAATTTTACGCGTGGCTTTAAAAAAAATGATAAAAAGTTTGAGAAATTAACATTGGTGTTTTCGATAGGCCTAGTGGTTATTGGAAGGTTTCTTAATATTCTATTCTTCTTCTCTTTTTTTTTTTGGGGGGGGGGTACGCTGATACTTTTATTAGCTAAAGAAAATAATAAAACTCCAAATATGATGAAGCTGAGAGCGTTTATTGAACCATTCTAAACTGAATTCATGCAAACGTCAGTGTTCTTACATAGGTGAAGTCATGTTCATATCACAGCAGCAATTTTATCATGTTTATACAAACCTACGGACACCATGCTAAATTTGGATCACTGGCGTTTGATTTAGACTATTTAAAGGGGATGGCTAGTAACTGATCAGTGGGAATCAGTGGGAATGCTGGAGGATGATTGTTCCAATCCTTGTGGGATTCATTTAAGAGTATACTATATTTCTATTCTTGTGTGAAAATTATTTGCTTCATAATGGTCTCATATTCAAGTAATGTGCAGTTTAATGTTTCCAGGTAAGCGTCTCTGGTCAGTGACGGGGCATTAATCTGCACATTACTTGAATATGAGACCGTTCTGAAGCAAATAATTTTTACACAACAGTAGATATATAATGTACTCTTAAATAAATCCCACAAGGATTGGAACAATCATCCCTCAGCATTCCCACTGATTCCCACTGATCGGTTACTAGCCATCCCCTTTAATAACGATAAAACTTCTCATCCTGGTGATAATCATAGTAATTGTGATATTATGATAATAGTGATTAGAATGGTAGTGATAAAAATATAATGTCAACAATAATGATAATGATAACAAGGAAATCTATGATAATGATAATCATACAATTGCGCTCTGACAAGTATAGAATATTCCACAGGGCTTTCCAAAGAAAACAGGCCAGTGATAAAATCAAATCAAATCAAATCAAATCAAATCAATTCTTATGGTCATTCCTCTGTACAAATTGCTTAAGACTGCGGGAAAATGACCGACGCAGATGCCGGTATAGATATGTTAATGATTTCGTCTTCCTTTTCCTTCTGTGCTCCCTAGGGAAACCAATCAGGTGAGCTAAGATTCCACGGGCTACGTAACCAGACACGGGCGCTAGCACGGTCTGCCCGCTCCGCTGGCGGAACAAGAGCTCAAGTACGCGTTGCGTTTGTTCACAAGATTCCTCCCGAAGGAGAGCGTGTATATAAAATGCTGCTCGGTGCAATGGTACGACTTGGGCTTTGGATGATAAACAGAAAGGGTATTCAAAGATAATATAGACTTTTGGGGACACATTATGAGTTATTTAAGTGTAACGGAAGAAACGCCTAATGTCTTACGAAATTTAAACATCATAGGATGGAACCACGGTATAATAATGACATGGAAAAACCACAACAATAATCATTGATAATTACCTCATCGAATGTGTATGATAAACTCTTAATAATTATGTAAATTAAAGTGAATGAACTGCAATGCGGATTTTTCCCCTTTGGATACGACGGAAAGGATATTCAAAGATGTAGATTCAGGGACTTGCATTGCTTTTAATCTATCTGAGTATGACTGAAGAAAATAACGATCGATGTCTTTTGAAACACATGTACAAATCATGCTGTTATGATGAAATAATATGTAAAATGGAAATATATTACCCAAAGTGATTTACCACCTTAAACGTGTCAATTAAGCTATGGATTCCATTTTCAGTGTTTGTTTGCTTGATTTCTTTGTTTTGTTTTGTTTTGTTTTTTGTTTTTGTTTTTGTTTTTGTTTTTTGCTGTATTTTCATGAAGACGAGAACCACACAGACTGGAGTGGATGTTACCCTGGTATAAAAGTATTTATGTTGTGAACATCAAATTCTTGTAGTAACATGCATTCCTGAGCATCCTGAAGACACTACATACCATATCGAAAATTAATAGTGGACAGCGCCACATCAGATGTGTTTCACATAAAACAATAAATAACACTCGTTGTTGTTGTTGTTGTTGTTGTTGTTGTTGTTGTTGTTGTTGTTGTTTCCGTTGTTTCCGTTGCTGTTGTTGTTAAATGGTCCTTGTTATAAGCATAATATTTGCAGACTTTTCTGATTAAAAAAAAAAAAAATCACATCAGCAATATTGAGACTGTCTGCATTATGTGATTTTCCAGTGCAGGACCATGACAGAGAATAAAATCAATGTCGTGAAAATGTAACCATCCGCGTTGTCGTTACCATGACGACCAAAAAAAAAAAAAAGCCCAGGTCGATATTACAATATTTGTAACACTCTTCTCTCACCAATGAGATCAAATATTCGTTATCAGTGGCAATCAGTGGCAAAAATAATTCCAAAAGTTTGGCTTTTGTTAAGGTATATTGAATGCATGGTGAAAATCTTAAAACACTTCAAATCTCTTTTTTTTCTGTTAGGTCGTAGCGGAAACTGCAGTGCTCTATTTAGATGGTAGATTTTTGAAATTGCCCATTCATATTTTTATAAACATGTGTGTGTGTGTGTGTGTGTGTGTGTGTGTGTGTGTGTGTGTGTGTGTTGTGAGTGAGGGTGTGTGTGTGTGTGCAGATATGCATGTTTGTCCACACAAAGGTGTGCGAACTTTATAGTCGTTATAGTAATAATCGGGCTAGTAAAGGCGGTAGACGATTTCTGTTAAAAAAGTCATCCAAATTGGGAATTTTGTGCAAAAGAGACATAACTTTTTGAAAGTGACTAAACATAACTCTTTCACTTCTATTAACAGAAATTCCTCCTCCATCGGTTATGCCGTCCTTGGGCTGCCTTTTCGCACTGACAATGAACAATGTGGAGCTAGTCATGTTGACAATATTTTCGTGCACTATGCGTTCATAAAGCGACCTACTTTATGTTCACTACATGCACGATTGCCATGAATTCAATATTCTATTAAAAGCAGCAGTAATTTGTAGTCTCTGATCTGCCATTTTGTATGTCCTTGAGGCAGCTTTTGAATGGAAACTCGAGACCCATGATGTGCACAGTCTATATAACACTGTATAATGACCAAGTCATATTAAGCAATGAAAAGAGAGGGGGAGGGGAAAGGGGGGGGGGGGAAGAGAACGTGATGGAACGAATGTCATCGCCATTAAGACTTTAACATTTCCCGTTATATCCATCTTCGTGATTAAGCCGTCATAAAAAGCCCATCTTAAAAAAAAACAAAAACAAAACAAAAACAAAACAAAACACGCTTAGAATATGGACGTTCAGTCTAATAAGGATACGTGTCTGGGCATTAGCACTGATTGGTGTTGTTAATCTGGCGCCCCCTTCGCACGTCTTTACAGCCATCGGAGTCACGTGACATGTAATTTCAGATGAGTAGTTCGAGTGTATATACATTGCAAAATGAATAAGCGAAAAGCAAATAAGCATCTATGCTTTCAATTTCTACCCAAAAATATAATTTCGTTTTTCTTGTTGACAGTGTACTAAGTATACTGCCATGCGCAGGGATATGACTTTTGAGCAGGCGATCGGTCACATACTTTCTTTGCACCCGAATAACATATCTTGCTAGTCTGTTTAAATTTTCTTTTCTTTATTTCGAGGAATGGTCTTCTTGTTCCGCGTTGATTGAAAGGGTAATACAGTACAATAAAACACTAATTGGTAAGTTGCCATAATTGAAACTATCATCATTACTATTTTGAGTTTTATTATTACTGATATTAATTTAAATATTGGACAATTCAATTTAGGGCGGTGAGTTGGCTCAGTCGGTATCGCGTCTGCCTCACGATCCTAAGGACCCGGGTTCGAACCCGAGTCTGGAGTGAGCAATGTTGTGTGTAAGCATACCGTCCCCTCTAGCAAGAGGCAAACACTCGGATAGGACATAAAATGGAGATCCCGTGTATGAGAGAGTCACAACTCCTGCACGTAAAAGATCCCGCTTCATTCATTCATCGCAAAGAGCAGGGTGTTTAACCCGGTGAAGTGGTCTCACCTCACATCCAACTGGACCCCATGGAAGACCAGCTTAACGTATATATAGCTGAATATGGGCTATCTAGCCATCTTCTCAGATGGAAATGAACAAGCAAACAAACAACATCATTGTTAGATTTATAGTGTTGCAGTACTCGTAACAATGATAATAATGATAATTGTAACAACATTAACAAACATGTCCTCAGGATTAAACAGTGTTCCTTTGCAGCTAAAGTCATAGGCATATGAGGCATTTTTCTATGATAGTAGATCATCTCAAGTGAAACCAAGGAGTTCCACCCCCCTCCCCCGAAGAAAACGAAAAAGAAGACAGCCACGAAAAGGGAACAGAATCAAATGAAGAATATGAAGAAGAAAGAGGAGTAACAGATAAAGAGCTTGTGTATGACTAGAAATGACAGACGTCCATTTTCAATTAAAAAAAAAAAATCTCAAAGGCGATGTAAGACACTTGTTGATAATCATATATTCTAAACGGAAGCAACGTCCTTTCCTCGACCCATTCCTAATTTAGCAAAACAAAAAGACGCAATTAGTTCATTTTCCCCGTAATTTTTCAATATTTCGTTCAAATCATAATGACGTAATTATCATATCTACATCGAAATTCATACTGAGAAATGTGTTAGATTTTAAGAATAATAAAGCCCATAGATACAAATAACAAATACTTGAAAACTATATTATTCTGGATGAAAAAAACAAACCAACAACCCGAAAACACAATACTAACATAATAAAAAAAAATAATAACATACTTATATATAATAATTTCTTGAT
This sequence comes from Diadema setosum, assembly GCA_033980235.1. Classification (NCBI taxonomy): domain Eukaryota; kingdom Metazoa; phylum Echinodermata; class Echinoidea; order Diadematoida; family Diadematidae; genus Diadema; species Diadema setosum. The sequence goes on along the minus strand of CM067077.1, from coordinate 6,264,831 downwards.
ATGAATCATTGCAGATAAGAATTAACTACAATATCAGCACGTTTCACCGTAATTGATTTCAATGAAGATCTTCATTGATGCACGGAACCACACACACACACACACACACACACACACACACACACACACACACACACACACAAACACACACACACACACACACACACACACACACACACACACACAAACACACACACACACACACACACACACACACACACACACACACACAAACACACACACACACACACAAACAGACACATTCTTTAATCTTTATCTATTGGCATTATAATCTATACAAATCAATACAAATCAATACAAATGTAATATTATCAGCTGATGCCCCTGTACAAAGAGAAAAATCACACATTTTTGACGCAAATAACAAATACGCAAATACACAAACACACACACACACACACACACACACACAAAACTATAAGTCGCTGAACATACGTTTTGCTTTGCATGGGTGTTTTCGCAAGCGAAAAGACAAAGTTAAAACCTGAAAATCATATGTCGAAAGCTTCTGTTTCTATGACATTTTCTAAAACGCAGCGGCGGTCATCCACAAGCCCTATTCCGTAGGCGCTAACACATTATTGGTAGTGTGATGGATTCGTATGCAATCTCTTCAGATGAACACGTTGTTGCAATAAAGAACAAAGAAATCCTCGGTTTAACGTGATGTGGGTTCTTTATTCTGTTACACAGCATGTATCGGCGATGTGTAACTGTGCATACTGCAAACTTGCGTATGCTAGTGTGATATATTTATATAGATATATTCAACAACTGTGTTGGAATGAGTGGTTCCTTGGATTGTTGGACTTCGTCAGATTGTCCAAGAAACCCAAACTGTAAGCAAACTGCTGTGGCCAACTGCTGAGCAAACTGCTGCTCTTGTGGAACGACTGACCGGAACTCTTTGCTAACAGTCTATAATTCAGACCCTAATTTTGAGACTCGTAGTATACTGTATCATTCCATGACATCCTGCCCCCTTGAACGTGACGGAAGTCACTTTATAAACACTCAAAACGTGTACAATAATGCGATTATTTACACAACAACGAACAGATAACTGCTCTAAGGTCGAGACCTAAATAGATCTAAAGTGAAATTCAAACCAGTTGACAAACGAACACTCAAATAGAATGCTTTCTAATGTCCAAACAGAGTAAAAAATAAGTTTCACCGCCTCCATTAAGGCAAGAAATTGCTTGTTCGAGTTAATAACCAAATTCAAGAACTTAGTAGCCCAAAATGTTCTGATCAAACGAGGAAAACCAAACAAAGGCTACACTGAATCCTTTCTTCAGATGAACGCGATTATTTACTCAGTCCTTCAGTTACACTTTAAATGTCCATTCTCTCGGTTCTCTTCATGAGAAGAATCAGTTTGGTGACAGGTCTCTTTGCGACTGACTTGTCTGCGTATCGAAGCTCGACGACGCGAACCAGCTTATCGTCTCCAGGGAAGGTCTGCATGATTTCAGCCATTCGCCAAGTGCCGCGCCTCTTGTCTTCTGCGATGACGAGTACAACGTCACCCGCTTGTAGGTTCTCTGCTGCACGTTGGTTTTTCGAGCGCGGTGAGAGCTTCTGTATGCAGTCCATCCAACGCGTCCAGAACTTGTCGACCATTGCGTTGCACAGCTCTCTCCGCTTCTTGAAGTCTCCATTGTACTGCGCACAGGGAACATCTGGGCTCGGAAGATCTCCTCTCCCGATGAGGAAATGATTCGGAGCAAGAGGGGGATGATCAAGTGGTGAAGATGACACAGCTGTAATCGGTCGACTGTTGATCAACCCCGAAATCTGGCAGAAGACTGTTTCCCATTCGGGGAAAGGCAAACGATCGGCTTTCACAAGATGCTTCATGGCTTTCTTGACTTCTTGCACCATGCGTTCGACAGCGCCCTGATGGTGGGGTCCACCAGGAGGCCCAAATTTCCACTGCACCTTGAAGCTACTACAGTGTTCCCTCAGTTCTGTCTGGTCCAGTCGTAGATTGAGCGTGTTGATCGTGTTGTAAGCACCACGGAAGCAGGTCCCGTTATCACTGATGATGGTGGCCGGTGCACCCCTGATGCTGATGAAGCGATCCAGGGCTTGCAGGAAAGCTTGTGTCGAAGGGTCTTGGACACAAGTGAGATGAACAGCCCTGGTAGCCGCACATGTGAACACAGCACAGTAACCCTTGGCAGTAATGTTGCGGCTGACTTTCACGTTTATCGGCCCGAGATAATCCACGAGCGTTGTCTGAAATGGCGGCGAGAAGGGCTTCACACGACACTCTGGGAGGTCCGCCATTTTCTGTTCGACTGCTCTCCCTCTATGCCTGCGGCACACGATGCATTCCTTCACCACGCGTTTGGAGAGCCTTGTGTCACCGACAACCCAATACCTTCTCCTCACTTCTGCCGCAGTCCTGAGTTGTCCTCCATGGAGAGCAAGGGAGTGTCCATCTCTGACAATCAGTAGACTGATGTGGCTTTCCCTTGGGAGGAGATAGGGATGACGAATGTCGTATGATACCGGAGCATGGCGAATGCGACCTCCAACGCGATACACTTTTTCTTCTTCGTCGAAGAACGGATCGAGGCGCATTATGTTGGCATCTTGAAAGTTGATGTCCTTCTGCGCTTGACGTATCCAGTACAACTCGGCCTCCTTCAGGAGTTTGACAGACGGCCACTGCGAAATCTGCTGAGTAAGCTTCTTGCACCACTCTTTCTTTGGAACATCTCTCACAGATAACACTCGAGCTGTGACCATCTTCAGCCTTTGCCAATTCGAGAAGCTGGTGGGATCAACGATTGCGGTAGTGTGAGCCACTGCATTGACTTTCAGCGCTAGTGTCTTCGCATTTCGAACGTGGAATTTCTTCCTCTCTGGATCTGAAGTGTCTTCCTGGATGTTCTGCGGTGTCTTTGGCCAGGACTCAGGTGGTTGCTTCAGGTAAGTTGGTCCCTTGATGACCTCAAGCATTCCTTCCGCTGTGGTGCCTCTGGAGACGACGTCAATGACATTCTGATCAGTCGGCACGTAGGCAATGTCCTGGTGAGGGTCAAACTCTGAGGTGATTTCGCCCACTCTGTATGCGACAAACGAGCGAAAGGACTTGGACTGTCCCCGCAGCCACCTTACTACAGTCAAACTGTCCGTCCACATCTTCGAATAGGAGATGTTGAAACGAAGGGCATCTCTCAGGGCAACCATCAGTCTTGACAGGAGGAGAATGGCCTGAAGCTCCTTCCTTGGCATGCTTGTTTGTTTGAGTGGAGTGAGTCGGGCTCTTGCAGCGACGAAGGACAACTGTACTTCCGTGTGTTCAGTCTCTGACCATCTCAACCAGACGCCAATGCCCATGGCATCTTCAGATGCATCACTGGCTCCATGTAGAGAAACCTCTGGCAATGGCCTTTTCCCTCGCAATGTCTCAGGAATGAGACATCGTGGGATCTCTATGGTAGATGCTGCTTCCAAATCCACCTTGATCTCACTGACGATTCGACAGAGCTCAGGTCTGTCGTTGAGTGGCGTGTCCCAGTCAACATTTAACTGCCACAGTTGCTGGAGTAGAATCTTCGGCCGGATCAACATTCCAGAAAGCATACCAAACACATCATAGTATGATGCGGTGTGAGCCAACAACTTGCGTTTGGTTAGGACAACATCTTCCATTGGCTTGACTTTTTTCACACTAAGTGTGTCAGTCGAAAGGTTCCATTTTGTTCCTAACACAGATGCGGTCTGAGTGTCCTCCTCAGAGTCACACACTTCCTGTGCGTTCGACTGCCACTTCCGAATGTCAAACTTGCCCTTAGCAAGCGTTTCTACAAGCTTGGCTTTCAGATTGACGGCTTCCTCGACATTGGTGACAGATTCACTCAGGTCGTCCATGTAGAATTGATCGGTAACGACTTTCTTCAGTTGCTCATCATCGGGTGCGTGTCGATCTATGACGTGCCTGAGTGTGACAATTGCTGCCGTTGGGGAAGGCCTGTCTCCGAATGTCACAGTAGTGAGTTCATAGACTTGAATGGGTTGGTTCGGGTTTTCTCGAAAGACGTACCGATGGAACCTTGCATCTTCCGGGCGGATCTTGATTGCCTGAAACATTTTTCTGATATCAGCGATGACGCCTACTTCGTTCTCTCTGAAACGCAGAGCCACGTTGAACAGATCAGCATTCAGGTCTTCACCCTTCACGAGGTACTCGTTCAAAGAATGACCTTGGAATCTTGCCTTTGCGTCGTAGACGATCCTGACTGGGGTAGTTGCTGAATCTTTCTTTACCGCAAAATGTGGCAAGAACCACATTTTTCTCCCAGCTTCTCTGTCTTGTCGAATTTCTGCGTCACTGACACGACGTGAGACACCTCTGTGTTGCAAGTCCCTCATCTGCTTGCAGTACACGTCCCACTCCTCAGGCCTGCCTCTGAACTGGCTCTCTAAGCCATGCAACCTCTTAACGGCGTAGTCGTAGTTGTCTGGCAAACTGTCAGGAGACTTCTTCCACGGCAATCTGACTTCGTACGAGCCGTCCTGACGCTGAGAAACACTTTGCTCCATGGTTTCGGTTGCTCCTCTGTTCAAGATCTCTGTTGAGCACTTACATCTTCTCGGTTGCAAGGCTGCTGTTTCCAGGCCGAGGAACTCCTCTAGGGGACCGATTGCCGACACGTTGACGTAGTTAAGCAGAGCTGTAGGGCCTCCTGAACGTCCTCCTTGGATAAACCATCCCAAGGGGCATCTCGCCGCCACTGGCTCGTCAGGTTTTTCCCCAAGGATGTACTCCTCCCATACCATCAAGTGCGTGTTGTCAACGCCAAGCAACATGTCGACAGTTTCAGACGAGGCGGCGTGAATATCCACTTCCCGTAGATGGTGATACTGCTGGAGGTCTTCTGCTTGCACGACAGGGGCTTCTCCGCAAGGCTTGTCTATCTCTGTGACGGAAACTGGGTACGACAAGTTTCCCCCGATATCTTCGATGAAACAATCTAATAGTCGAAGTTTTCGTCTGATCCTGGTACCGCCAACCAGACTCAGATCGTGATCCTGATAGATATCTTTCTCGGTCTTGGAAAAGATGCCCTCTCTTACCAGGGTAGCCTGACTTCCACCGTCTAAGAGAATCCGCACCAGCTGACGGTTATTTCCGTGTCGCAGATATCCCATCACAGTGGGAAGGACGCTCTGTAGTGCACCTGCGTCCTTGTTCGCGACAGTCTTCACACTCGCTGAAGTTGTGTGTGGACGTGTTGGTGGCACATTGCGATCCTGTGGAGATGACGAGCCTTCTCTCCCTCCATATACGACAGGGCAGATAGCAGAGAAGTGGGAATCATCTCCACAACTCTGAACCTTGCATGGCGACGCAAACTGACATAGCTTGTGGTCGTATGGGGATTTCCCTGCAGGACAGTTGTCATGACCACATCTGCTGCAGATGTCATTCTTTTTCATGACATCATACTTTTCCTTTAGACTGAGGTTCCTGAACTTGATGCACATTTTCAGGAAGTGCGTATTCGAGTTGACATGAAGAGGACACTTGGGAACCCCGGAACGCTTCCCCTCTTTAGATTGGATCTGTTTAGGTGGATTCCACGCTGCTGCATTTGAAGACTTGCTTCCTCTGTTTTGACTCATCTCACAGGTACTCGTCTTCTCTGGGAATGGTGACTTCGCCTTCTCTTGGAGTAGGAGCTGTCTATGTAGCCATCTGACCAAACCTCTAAGGGAGTCACTGATATGCTCGTCTCTGACATCTCTGTAGTAGGCGATGCGATGTCCCTCAGGCATCTTTTGCTTGATCTGACTTAGCATGATTTTACCATTCAGCTCCCCAGAGAGGCCGATTGTTTCGGCCTGCATCTCAAATACCTGCAAGGTTTGAACAAATCCAGTCATGGCGCTTAGACTAATCTTGCCCTTGATTTCGTACGGCTTCAGGTTTTCCAAGTCACGAAGAAGACTGTCGACAACTCTGTCTTGATCTCCGTACTTCTCATCAAGTACCTGCCAAGCCCTCTGCACATTAATGCAGCCCTTTATCATGTTTCGTTCGCGAGCATTAATCATGGCTTGAGTGAGTTGGTAGAAACACTCTATCTCTGTGAGGTCAGCAGCACAATGTTGAAACAAGGTACGGAAACGCTGGTAGTCCTTGATGTCACCGTTGAAAGTAGGAAATTTCATCTTCTGCATCTTAGGTGTGCAAGATGAATGTCGATGCATCGGAGAGGGCGGAGCTAAGGGAGCAATCGGTTCTGGACTTGCAGATCGGGGTTGCCATGACGTAGTCTCGGCTTGCGGTGCCGGATCTTGAACAACAGATGGTGTAGAAGTTTGGGGAGTTGACGGCGTCACAGACTGGGAGGTAGGCGGCTCACGGCAGCTTGCGGACCCAATGGACTTTCTCGCACGTACGATGGTCTCCACAAACCTACTCTCACACTCTCCCATCCAGGTCTCCTCTTCTTCGAATGTCGCCTCATCTGTTATATTTTCGACCAGCTCCGCATGCTTGCTTTCAACTTGTTTGAATTGACTTTCCGCCTTGGCTATAAAAGGTGTCCTTTAATAGCTTGTCGATTGAGTTTAAGGTGCGTGTCAATCCCCCTTTGGTGTTTCTCCTGATCAACTTTAACTTCTCTACATCAGCCATGGTATGGTTCTAGAATCACAGCCTCTTGATGATGAGTAAGTTGTTATAGCACGATAAACGTCGATGGTGTAAGTTGCATCCTGAATCCAATATACAAGAGTTGTTGAAGCTGTGATGGATTCGTATGCAATCTCTTCAGATGAACACGTTGTTGCAATAAAGAACAAAGAAATCCTCGGTTTAACGTGATGTGGGTTCTTTATTCTGTTACACAGCATGTATCGGCGATGTGTAACTGTGCATACTGCAAACTTGCGTATGCTAGTGTGATATATTTATATAGATATATTCAACAACTGTGTTGGAATGAGTGGTTCCTTGGATTGTTGGACTTCGTCAGATTGTCCAAGAAACCCAAACTGTAAGCAAACTGCTGTGGCCAACTGCTGAGCAAACTGCTGCTCTTGTGGAACGACTGACCGGAACTCTTTGCTAACAGTCTATAATTCAGACCCTAATTTTGAGACTCGTAGTATACTGTATCATTCCATGACAGGTAGCATCCATTTCAAACTGCCATTTTGCGATGCCAATGAAATGCCGGAGGCGGGCCGTTGTTGGAGGATATTCTTTCATGGATAAAACAAAGGCTACATCCCTCTGGGGCAGTCCTTGCCGCCATTTTGAGGTGATTTCTAACCCTCCAAAAAACAGGTCGGGGGCGTTGCTCCTAAAAAAAGTGATAAACAGTTCTCTCTCCTCGTTTCCCGCGAGAGCTGACATTCAGACCAGTACGATTTTATTCCTTTCTCCATTCCATTCCCCTCCTCTCCCTTGCATCTTCAAGTGTGCCACTTGTATAATCTTGGCTTGAAAGGAATAAATCAAGAGCCCGCCCCCTCGGACTGATGACAAAATGTAAATATTTGGGAAATAAAAGGGCGCCGCCTTTCGTCATGTTGTGGTGAAAGCAGAACGAAATTGGAGCCGAAAAAGAAGAAGAAAGACTCTGCCGCAAAAGCAAACAATATAATAATATTTTACATAGTAATACATTCTTTGTGTGGCAGGAAGCTTAAGTAATCAATTTACTGCAGTCGTATAATGCTGACGTAGATGGTGGACGGCATGAATTTCTTTCTGACCAAAAGTAATTCTAGATATTTTCCGAAGACCAAGAGGTACAACTCTTCTAGCAGAGCTCAGTGAGTTCATGTTTAATTTTCGTCGTGAAGCATTTTACACAATTGAGTTCATTTTGTTGAAATTGGGTTCCCTACGGATAATCTTAGTTCTTTTTTGTAATGATATATGTATTGAAACATAGTCCTCTTGAACTTATTTGAGGATTTTGTATGGGTGCAGGAATTGTGGCAAATCATTATCCATGAAAAAGAAAGAAGCTCAGATAACAATTTGTCCGAGGTATTTAAAAGGGGTTGGTGTATATTTACTACTTCCGTTATTTTACTTAAAGTGAAAGGGAACATCAGTACCCTATAGTCTTCAATTTGTGGTTTGATAACCCAATTCTACCAAGTAGAAAGCAAAGAATGCTAATGTACAATGTCGCTGGATTATATCCACTCATCACGTCAAAGTTATGAAATTTATGCTCGAATATACAAAGAAGGACCCAAGTCCACTACAGAGAATTTTGGGAACATAGAGAAAAAGAACAAACAACATTTCTAATGTTTACAATTTTTCAGTTGTGGAAATGCTATGTCTACGCAATTACACAGAAATTTCAAACATCCATTCGCATAATTATCCACTATGTATTTGCATTACTTCGCAAGGGATTTCCAAAGATGATTACCAACTTTGAGCAGGATCGTTCTTTTACTCTGGCGTTCAAATGTGTTGAAAACTCGTATAATGATCCCAACGTTATACTAGAAACTGAACTATTCTTCTTTTAAAGTACACTCGATAATTATCATCATCCATCTAAGGGCATAGACCTACTATTTCAAATGTTAGATAAAAATGCGACTAATAATTTTTCACTTTCCATTTTCATTTCATTTCATTTTTTCCATGTCATAACTGATGAAAACCGTTTGTCTTGTTATATTATGTCTGTTTGAATGTACATGTGTGTATGCGTGTGTGTGTGTGTGTGTGTGTATTACGTAGACTACATGCATATTCTGCATACATAACTACATAAAGACATTAGGCTGCTGATGTGAATTTATCGGATTATCAGATCACTGAGTTCTGGTATAACCCAATCCGAAGACACTTTGTCCTCTAGACAGTTGCAATATTGACGACACTTAACAAGCTGAACAAGCACCAAAAAAAGAAGAAAAAAAATTGCTAGAAATGCATGTATGTCTAGCCACGAAGGAAAAGGGATGCAGACAGACAGACAGACAGACAGACAGACAGACGAAGGGATGAAAGCATAAATGAATAGACGCGTTGTCACCAATGCAGTGATTAAGGCGAGGGGTTGCGACGTTTGGCTGCATGGGATAGATACCTCCCTCGAGTTTCTCGACAGAATCCTTAAGTGGACATATTACACACCGTGATGCAGGGGCAATCAATTAAGACCGAGCAAATAAGATGTCGGACACACATAGACGGAGAGAGGGAGGGGGATAGAGAGGAGGACGAAGATGATAAAGAGAGAGGAGATGGGAGGTGAGATATAGGGTGAGAAGACAGACAGACAAATAGATAGATAGATAGATAGATAGATAGATAGATAGATAGATAGATAGATAGATACAGATCGATAGAATGAATAAAAAGGTAGATAGATAGATCGATAGATACAGATAGTATTAGATAGATTATAGATAGATACAGAGATAAAGAGATATATATTTTTATGGGTAAATAGATAGATAGATAGATAGATAGGGAGATAAAAAGGGAGAGAGAGGTGTGAGGGAGACATGAGACATGGACAATATGGAGAAGGAAGGGAAGACGAAAGCAAATCACTGAAAATAAAGAGAGAGAGGGAAAAGAGCCGGGATATGGGAAGAGAATAGATATAGATAGATAGATAGATAGATAGATATAGATAGATAGATAGATAGATAGATAGATAGATAGATATAGATAGATAGATAGATAGATAGATAGATAGATAGATATAGATAGATAGATAGATAGATAGATAGATAGATAGATAGATGGATAGATATATAGATATAGATAGATAGATAGATAGATAGATAGATAGATATAGATAGATAGATAGATAGATAGATAGATAGATAGATAGATAGATAGATAGATAGATATAGATAGATAGATAGATAGATAGATAGATAGATAGATAGATAGATAGATAGATATAGATAGATAGATAGATAGATAGATAGATAGATAGATATAGATAGATAGATAGATAGATAGATATATAGATATAGATAGATAGATAGATAGATAGATAGATAGATAGATATAGATAGATAGATAGATAGATAGATAGATAGATATATAGATATAGATAGATAGATAGATAGATAGATAGATAGATAGATAGATATATAGATATAGATAGATAGATAGATAGATAGATAGATAGATAGATAGATAGATATATAGATATAGATAGATAGATAGATAGATAGATAGATAGATAGATAGATAGATATAGATAGATAGATAGATAGATAGATAGATAGATAGTTAGATATAGATAGATAGATAGATAGATAGATAGATAGATAGATAGATAGATAGATAGATAAATAGATAGATATAGATAGATAGATAGATAGATAGATAGATAGATAGATAGATAGATAGATAGACAGATAGATAGATAGACAGATAGATGGAAGAATAGATAGGTAGATAGATACATAGAGATAGATGATTAAATAGATAGAGATAGATGATTAGATAGATAGATGATATATATATATATATATATATATACATATATATATATATATATATATATATATATATATATATATATATATATATATATATATATATATATATATAGATAGATATAGATACAGAGAGGAAGAGAGGGAGAGAGAGAAAGACGAGTCAGAGACAGATTGAGAGAGGCAAGATGGGGAGAGAGATTAAAACCCCAAGATCACTTTGCGCATATTTCGCGCTGTGTTTGCCGTCTCATTAAGGATTCCGATTCAAATCCAATTTTCCTTTCCGCATCGTTAAAGCTACCGGTAAGAGAGTACCAAATGAGTTTTTAGAAGACGAAACAAAAAAATAGCTGAGAGACGATAGAGCAAGTCGGCTGTTTATGCGGAGAATTAATCCGACCGCACGCATTCGCGCCATTGGTAATTACTCCTGGCGCGCAAAATTCGGTGTCTTACGTTGTTTGCAAGTGTAGTTCCATGTTTCGCCTGAAAAAAAAAAAAGACTATTAAGTTGTGTTACCCCGTGGTCGTGGAAGGGGACCTCACAAAGAAACTGTGCCATATTTTTATGTACGTTGTTGTCCGGTGATATAACGAGGCCGAAATATGAAGAAAAGATATACACATACATTTACATACAAGAAGGCACACATGCTGAAACTTATGTAAAGCAGTAATCACCTCTAATGTGGCTTCTCACCTTCACGATTTTTCTTTTTTTTTTTCGATGGCGCGTGTGTATGTATACATTGTGTAAAATTGATAATTGTAAAGCGCGTGGTGTATTTTGATATGTTATTCACTATAGAAGACCAACTATTATTATTATTATGTGAAAGATCTCAGTGGAAATCGTCTAGCATGATCTTGCACTGGCCTCATTGTAACAAAACAGCTCCCTACTCTGTGAATGTCAAATGAATTGAGAATGAAGCGCGCAATAAAAAAAAAAAAAGTGGAAAGAGTTGTTGTAAAGGTCATTTCAACAACACTTGGGAACCAGCTCGGCGCGTTGTGAATACAGTATCTTGCATTTGGTGTGTGACGTATACGTGTTAAAATATGTGTACTCTTTCTCCCCCCCCCCCCCCCTCTCTCTCTCTCTCTCTCTCCATCCCTTTCTCTCTGTAAAAGACGACTTCGGAATTCGATTGTCTGGTGAAGGTACACTCGACGTTTGACGAGAATGCCATCTCGCCTGCTGCAGATTTACAACGCATCTTTTGTTCTGCTAGCTCGAAGTATGCACAATACTGAAATGTGCTGCTTGTATTACACTGCACATGTTCCAAGAAAAATACCCTTACGCGCGCAGATGGAAGTAATGGAGGGAAATCAAATGAGATTAACAATGTCTCTGTCACGTGCACGCACAAGTTCCATTGTAAGGCTGAAATCACATTACAGCTAGAGTGCAGACTGGGTTGAAACTAACACCATTCCAGTGTTATGTAAGAGCCCCAAGATTTCCCGTCATATTAGCGCATTTTCACACTGTAGCACGTTCTCAATGTTCACATCTGAAGAAGACAACATAATACCCTCCATCTCATTCGAAGAGATGTCAAAGTCCAGGTTCTTTAGAATATCTTGTGCGTCATAATAAGGGGCGCATGAAGGCTTCTAGGAAACAAGACGATTTCTATGAATGTTGGTTTATAGGGGAATTCCACTTGCATATTGTTACTTCAATGGTATGTCTATATGCTCTGGAATTTAGCTCTCAACTTGTGTCATAACTCGACTATTGGAAATTGGCAAAAAAAAAGCTCATTTCACAAGAAACTACAAGATTTGTCGGAGGCATCTTTGGTCTTGTTTCCATAACTGTGTATCATGCTCATGCTAAACCTGACTCGCGATTTTAAACAAAATAATGAATGTAGTAGTTAGCATAATTATGTGTTGACAAGTATGACGGTTTCTCCCCCTTTTGTGCTGGAGTGAGAATAACATCTACTTCTTGTGCTTTGCTAACGTTTTGTTTTCTCATTCTGTGCCATGTCGGGCTGGTTGATGAATATCAAATCAAATTTTACAATTAGTTTTGCGAAACGAATTAATGATATAATATCTTTCTTCTGTTTCACAGCATGGTTTCACCACTCTGCTCACTGAAAGGTTAATGTACATAATAGACACCAAGCACGTGAATCGACTGACATTAAAGGGGCTGTACAGTACTGGTTGAGGTGGGGATTTATGTTTTTTACATTCCTATGTAAGATAATGAGAAACCTCTTATGAAATATGAAGAGCATGCACTTTTAAGAAGAATTCAATGTTTATTTGACGAAAATTGGTTTTCAAATGGCTGAGATATCCAAAAAAGTGATGATAATAAAATACTACAGGCCACGCCTTTTGATTTTAAATACATTTCTTTACATTTTGTGAGGAGAGATTTTCGATAAGTGTCTTCATTTATATTCTTGTATCAGTTTATAATGGTTGCTGCAGTAAATGTTTTATGAACATAGTTTCCTTTTGGCACCAGCAGTAGGTAATAATGTTGACTGAAGTTCGTTGTCATCTGTTGTGCAAATCGAGCAGGCTGCTATAAGCCCACGAAACAGTGAAAATCTAATTAGAGCAATAGACCAAGTTGATCAACTCTTGGAAACCGCAATGTGGATGTTCCCGCACACTTCAAAACAATCGCGTCCGACTCTTTCATTACATCGCCATGATCGTCGTCGTAAAATGGGAATTAATTAGGGAGCGTCGTATCCACTCTACGATGGTTTCATAATGATGGTGCGGTCAACAGAAGTATAGGAAGTTGACTAAATTAATCCTCTAGTCAGTGGATGGACTCTTGAACGCGTCCGTACATAGGCGACGTCATTCATTAGAATCAAGATGCTTTCCTCTCCATCTGCCGTTTTTATTGTTCCAAACAGGTCGAGCTGAGTGTTTATGAAAGTTTATTTTATATATAGGCTAAAATAAGTGCCTTCATTGGGGTCACTGAAGAAGGAGAAGGAGAAGGAGGAGAAGAAGAAGAAGAAGAAGAAGAAGAAGAAGAAGAAGAAGAAGAAGAAGAAAGAGAAGAAGAAGAAGTGGGAGTGATGAAGTGGACGAGAAAAAAAGAAAATCATTTAGAATATATGATAAATTGATAATATCTACAAAAAGAAAATAATCCAGTTACGTATAATTAGTGTAGTGTTGGTGAAAGATTGATTTTCTTTTCATTTTGTTACGATGACCTCACTTAAATAGGTTGAAAATGGCGTTAATCTGTTTTTGCGTTCAAACTCTCTTACCAACACCCTTATTCCCCGTAAGTCCATAACTATGAATTATACACGCGCAACTGATGTGCTATTATAACCTTTAAAAAAGTATAAAAATGAACGTATAATGCGTTTCATGACATCTACTTTTTATCGATGTCATCAATCCAAGCAATTTAGCAATATTGGGACTCATCTACTTTCTATTTTACATGGGGCTTCTTAGCTACATTCTGGGTATTGCAACATTTCATTAAAATCTCTCTCCCTCTATTTTTTTTCTTCAAATCTCTCTTATTGTAAAGACCCTTCAAACCTGAAAAGAGACACATGAAATTCGTATGGATTTGCGGCGTACTGATCCAGTGTTACGTAAGGGATGTCATCTGACCGAAATATTGTTTTTTTTTTCATTTATGTCACTTTGTAGTTTCCACCAGATATTCACATAGAAACCTAAAACGATAAAAAAATTGGCCTACTGAAACTGATCCTCATTAGGTATACTGTTATCTTCGGAATCCATGATAAAGTAAAGTCAGTGAAATTATTACCAGAACATGTGTAAGCACAATATATTGTGTCTGTACGTTTGTGTATGCGGGGGGGGGGGGGGGGGGAGGGGAGGTATTTCCGCTATTGCCTCATCTAGGTAGACCTTTTTATTTCCCTCCCGTTCCTTCATTAGAAGCAAGTTTTTAGGATGGATCAACGAAATCTGTGATGGATACATCATGGAATTGGCAATGACGTTGCAGTCTGGCGTATACGTCGCTCCAAGGATGGTCAGACGTTTCAATTCTATTCTGTCAACTTTCATTTTCCATCTTCTACTCAGCGCCCGAGAGATGAGAAGATGCGGAGATAAGGAGATATTGAGAAAAAGCAGCAACTATTCATATGTCGTTGTCGGATTGTTTTTTTCTCGCTTTTCGAAAGTGATCAAGTGAAATCATCACTAACTTAACCAGCAACACAAATCTTGATTGAATGGGAGCAGTACAACGCCGGAAGGAGTCAACATAGAATACTATATGTTTCTAAGTCCCCTCATGCTCAAACGCATGAAGGAGAATGAATATGTCATCGTAACGCTGCTTTAATGAACCTTTCAGTGGCTATCAATACTGCCAACAAAGGATAGTTCAGCACATGCAAACATCTATACGTACATGTACATAAAATACAAAATATATACATACAGAAGTGTAAATATATATATATATATATATATACTAAACAGTAATATGTTGAGGCTGCAAGAGGATATTCAAGTAAGGAATTTGTTATTGACGAAGATAGTAAAAGAAGAAGATAAAACAGGTTGAAATTACTTTTCGAAATAAAATTCATCTATCAGTACAACAGTAAAAATAGGCGAACTAATAAATGATACAAATATTCCTTCATTTACATTTATGTACAATGTCTGATACAAATGAATACAAAAGGAGCTAGAAAGCACTTAGCAGTTTTTTTTTTTTTAGTTTTGTGGTTTTCAGTCAGCAAGAATGTTCATTGAAACGATATTACATAATAAAGTAAGGCGATTGCTTTAAGATTATGTGATTGTTTGTATTCGTGTATAGAAAAACATTTATTCATAGCGGTGTGTGTTTGCGCACGTTGCTCTGGCAAAATGACATCAATGCTTTGTTAAAAAAAAAAGTGATGGCTTTAGTAACATTCATTGTATATGACGTCATAATAAAGACAAAATCAAATCCGTGCACTGAAGGTCACTCATTGGTTCCCCTTGTGATGTACTTTCTGGACGATCAAACGATGCGACTGCGACGATTTCACCTCGTGTGAGGTGGATACCAAATTTCGTTGTACATCAATTTGGAAAATCTCCCGTAGAGAACAGGCAATAGCCGCTATCCATTAGCCAATCGTGATTACCTTTCGCCACACTGAGAGGGTAAAGAATGCAGGTCAGTGTGCGAACGACCAGCAAATCGCCATACAGGAGAACACCTTTCTCATTCTCCCTCGATTTCTCATCTCTCTATATTTCCCCCCTTGCCGTCTCTTACTTCCCTTCCCTTTTCTAGACGCTGGGCAAAGATTGCTGTATATACGCGCATAATTTCTCCCTCACCCGCTGTGCTATACTCCTCTCACAGCCCACGCAGTACAGCATTTGCTACATACACATCGCTTTGCACAGAAGGCATCACCGTACACGTGATGGACAACTCACTCGATGAACCGCTGGGAGGACGCAAACATAAAATAGATAGATGTAGAGGGAGAGAGAGAGAGTGTGTGTGTGTGTGTGTGTGTGTGTATGTGTGTATGTGTTTGTGTGTGTGTGTGTGTGTGTGTGTGTGTGTGTGTGTGTGTGTATGTGTGTGTGTGTGTGAGGGAAAGGGAGGTAGAGGGAAAGAGAAAAGTAAGAGATGGAAGAACGAGGAAGGTTTGGAAAGCGAGGGAGGGAGAGAGAGTGAATGTGCCTAAATGTCACCAGCAATTCGTTCCTCTCCCCCCGCGATCAATAATTTTCGGCGGGAATTGGGTTCGTGTGCTAGTGCAGGGCGAGGCCACTGTATTCGGGCGATGCAATTTCCGACGCTAACGAATTGAATCCAAACGCAAGAATCAGCGGCGCGGGTGAACCGTTCCATTGCCATCTGGGTAACCTCGACGAAAGCTTTTATTTTTAAAGCATGTTTGCTTTACCCTTTTTCATTATCATGATTATTTTGATATCGACTCTCCCGCCATTGATGATGAAGTGACAACGGCGTTTTGAGATTCTACTTGAGATCTGTGTAAAAATGCATCAAATGTGATATAGGTCGTTCTGTTGTCGTTGGTTGTTGTTGCTTTTTGTATTCCTTTATTTTCCGTACATATTTCTTGGATATACCTTTGTTAGAACACGTAAAGTGTCCGACAAGAGTAAAGAAAACACACACATGATTTAGACACTATTGATGAATGGAACTGCGCGTGAAAGTGTGATGACACTTTAGGGATTTAATGTATATTCTTGACGTGTAAATCTTTTCTCATTCGCTTGCCATTCAATTTTATGCTTGTAAGATTGATAATGATAATAATAATTATGATACTACTATACTGCTGCTACTAACAATAACCATAACAATCAAAATCACCATTGTCTTCATCATCATCGTCATCATCATCATTTTCATCATCATAATCACCGTCGTCGTTGGTCGCGACTTTCGCAGATAAAGTAATAGTGTGTATCCCAACTCCTTCAATCTCGGAATGCATTCAATGCTCAAACGATACATTCTAGTTTGAGAACTCCGCGTCAAACAATACTGTCAAACCAGCCAGCGCGGTGAATTGATTATGAGTCACGTGTTTATTTTCAGACGCTCATCGCGCTACATCCAACGATCATGACCATCCTTTATGACTGGGATGTATATAATAGGCCTAATCTGTGATGCGCTCTGTAACTTGTAGTCTGCCATCCGCATTTACAAACAATTTTTATGTAAAATTTCAGAGAGATTGCTCGAATAATCTTGTGGGTTTTTTTTTTTTTTTGCGGTTGATAAAACAAGGAATACAAGCATGTATCACGCACGTGATTTAGTTTTCTATATCATGTGCAGGATTTATTTTTTCATTCAAACAAAAAACGGTCTTCCATACACTGCCATACATGGAGCTAGGACTTGCTCATCTCAAAACGATTATTTCTTCGAGAACACTATACCAAAACTCGGTAATCTATCCTTGCATTTTGCAGCACTCGAATTATTTCATCCATATACTTCAAACTATACGAGACCTAATAATAATCGATTGTTTTGTTTTTTCTTTCAGCTTACGTCATGGCTGTTTAAGGCCTATCTTCATCATTAATAGAGCAAAGCTGTGCACTGTTGCTATTCTATCCGGGTGCTTCGTCCGCCCGCTCCCGCGAGAGCGAGAGTTTATGATTAATTTAATGGTGCGAAGCTCGGTGGCCACCTAGCCTAAATGACGCACGCAGCTTACGGGCCGCTCAGTCAGTTTCAGACAGTGGGTCATTTAAAGCCACGTTCTGCTCTTGGCGTCCATCAAGGCGTGACGTGATTAGGTTTTTTTTTTTCAGGTCTTTGTATTTTTTTTTTGCTTTCCTTTACTATTTGTTTATCTATTTATTTTATTTTTAATTTTGGAGCACAGAGCATATTGTTGTGTATCGGTGTGAAAACCTCTGGAAAGAAGCAACTACCCACCAAAGTATAGTGACGCGACGTCGTATCACAACATAACGCACGGCATTAGTATACACACTACATAGAACACACACGCTCGCATTAGATTTTAATCACACTTTAATCAGTATTCCCACCACAGCGATCATTACTGATGGATATGGACAGAAACTGCGGCTATCAAATCGGTCTGTCATGGTAACATCGATATTGCGACAGTCGGACGGAATTTGAAGTGGAAGGTCCCGAATAATTCATCAGTGATGCAAAACAACCGCTAGCAGCCTCCGCTGGTCATTAAAAGGAGACCTCCGGATGATTTTCAGACTTTAACATTTGAAAAATTATGAATATTAGTTATACTGAGTACAGAGTTTCAAAATTTATAAGAATTGGGGTGAGGAATAAGAATGTTTTCAAAATTTAATTGCAATGAACGAGGATGATGACATGGCAGCCTCACCATATAAGAATGCATAAGTTGGGGCTCAAGGAAGCAGAACAAAAAGGAAGGCATGCATAAATTTCACACAGGTGAATTTGTTAAGTAAGCGGTATTGTAATAAAATTACTCTACTATATTTCTGGAATATGTGAAGCTCCTATGTCATCAACACTCTTCAGTGTAATTTGTTTAAGATTTTTCATAGTATTCTGTGCTCAAGGACCACAATAAATTCCACAATAGAGCTGTCGATTTGTGCACAACCTGATATGAAATCATGAAAATCGTCTGGAATGCCTCTTTAACTCTATAATGCTGATGATTTACTGTACTTAGATTTGTGGGGTATAACAGCAGCAACAACAGTGATTCAAGTTCATAATATCTTATGATTGTTTTTCGGGTTTTTTTTTCGATTTACCATTGTTTAGGAAAGGTCGGGATATCATTATACAAGTGCCAGAACTCGGCATAAAATATGACACAGGACTAACTTTTAAGAAAACCTCTAATCGGGTTAAACGGTTTCATTGTTGAAGTTAAAATAACGATATTCTTAATTCTGAACATGAAATAATACATGGTTTGGCCCCTGCTTAAACCTCACAAGATTCAATCCTTAAAATGGTATTGTCATACACGGTCGTAATAAGCATTTTTCTTCCTTGCTTCACGGAAATTGGTGTGAGCTCTGTGATAAGTATCATAATTTGCGCAACACATACACATCCCGTCATGTAATAATTTTCTATGGTTAGGATTTTATTTCTGATAAGAGCCCACTAAGATTACTACAGTGGACAAAAGGTGTGTTTTCTAGACACCACTTTCTACTTACACTCCCGTCATACCCGAATTTAAGCCTGGACACAATAATAACAGGAATTATTAATGTTTATAATTCCGACATTTAATCAAATCCATTTTATTGAATTTTTGGCGGGATTTGATGATTTTCTGGGCTGTGTCGTGTCCAGGGTTGGTATAGAATAATCCCGACGACTTACAGGTGAATTTGAGTATCATAGACGTTACAAAACCCAACTATTTACTTGCTGGCCACTTCTACTCCAATAGAGTGGTCAAGCCGTGGAACTCCCTCGCAGAGCATGTTGTGTCTGCACCCACTGTGGCATCCTTCAAGAGTAGACTGAGAGCCCTTCCCACAGGAATAGAGGGCTAATCAACAAAATATCCAAGTACCCAAGTATTAAGTATGATATCCAATTTTAAGGCGCCTCGTAAGACACACACTGGTTTCACACACGTACACTCACGTGAATTATGATTTGAGACACACAAAATGTCACACACGCATATCGTCATATACGCATGATACGTAATACACCACCAGGTCCTGTCCACGCATATCGGATTATTAAGATACAATGTGTATTCCACTTCATTTAATCCAATACCCCCTTCAAGCATTCCTTTAGTTCGTCTTCTGCAAATAATATTGTGGCATTTTTCGATGTTATAGCGATGAAGTTTCTTCGCTTTACTCTACTTAATGATGTATCACTTTATATACCATTACACTTGTGCTTTGCATAGTGTCTATTTAAAATGTCTTTTTCAATCTAAATCGTCTTTACATGTATGTCTCACAACTTCTTGGATTCTTTATACTTGTGTGTGTATGTGTGTGTGTGATATTAATTATATGATCTATTATTTAAGGGATATTACGTTTGGCATCATATTTGGCAAAATATCAATATTTTCTCGTGAAGAAACAAAATCAGTGGAATTGATTGATAATTGAGTTATTCATGTTAAAAACGGATTATTTGCAGTGTAAATTGAAAAAATGGATTGTTTTTTTAATTGTATTTTGTAATTTTTTTTTGTTCATGTTGCAAACAGATTGGGTAAACTGGAATGATTTGAATGAAATCAACATAAGGAAAAACAAAGTGTGTGTGTGTGTGTATGTATGTGTGTGTGTGGAAGATCACGCTATTTACCATAACAGTGAAGGCCTACGTGTCATATCTACGGCATTTGAATTCTAAATTTTAAACGGTCAACGACGAAGTGACCGATGATGCGGTCAGTGCCATTATCATCATCGCCCTAGGATGCCAGGCATGACGAAAAGATTGGCGGCTCAGAATGTCCTTTTGTCAACTCTAAATGACGCCTGTTCGGAATGCAAATTGAGGTGATCAAAAGTATCTTAAAGATCTTGTGTTACTTGATTACTAAGAATTGAAAAAAAATCGATCACGCATTTCTCACACAAAACACATTAGGTTCGTTGTCCCATTTCCTTGGCATCTATATCCAACGTGATACTTAAATGTATGAACGACCAATAGGCTTATCAAAATCAGTTTACTTATATCAAAAACCTTATATCTTAGTCATGGTATTTATGTGATGAACCTTAATTGCATGATATATCACATGTATTCTCATTTGAGTCACGCTTTCCTCAATGATAGCGAGCTTTCAGCATTCGAACGAAATTCCCAGTTAAACAAGATTGTAACAGCCTCGCGATACGGTTTCAATCCCGCATCACTATCGCAGGTGACATGAATAATAGTGTTTGATATCATAATCATGCGTTCAGATTAAGGCCACCTGTTAGCGGCACAAGCTTGTCAAAAATCATACTCGCTCAATGATATCACTCCTATACCGGAGAATGTAGGCCTACTTGCAAGGACGACATATGTTCTTCTGTTTCACCGCATCCTACAGACAGTTTGCAATTTCTTCTGACAACAACGATCGCACAAAAGGCTGAAGAACAAAATTAACTTCAAGCTTTACACTCACCTGTGACTGACAGATATCCCAGGTCTGCTTAATCCCTTACTTAAATCGTTCCCTCGACAATTTGTCACTTGGAAAATCCTCTGAAGATCATTTCGTTATCCGCGGCGACACAGATCTTGGCTGATAGAAACCCTGGCATTTCCCACACAACGAATGGACTGGGGGTTGTGGAGTGCGCTGCGCGCGCGGCGAACAAACAAAATTAACTTGCCCCGCACACTCCGAGCCTGGCTTGCATGGTGCCCCGAGCTCACCAACGGTAATGGAAGCGGACTTGTGTACACCCGTAATTCGCCAAAATTGGCGCTCCCCGGATGGCAGCGCTGCACGGCACAGCCTAGAACTCGCCAATGCGAAGGTCGGAAGCATTGGTGAGCGTGGAACGAGCACCGAGCTGTTAGCGAGCGGGAGCTTGCACACGGCGCCGATTCTTCTGAAAGGCGAAGGAGACGCCCATGCATTTACACTGCGAATATCATGCGCGCACACACACACTACAAATCGACACACTCTCATACAGACCTACAAATGCACACACACATGCATGTAGCCTACTGCACACACACAAACACGACGATGCATTCACGATATCGACACGTCATAATGATATAACACACTTAACATACAAACTACAAATACAGAAGTTATTATTTTTTTTTCCTCCTCTTCCTTATCAGTTATCAATCTCAAAATCTAACAAATTATTCATGAAAATGGTAGGGGAGATGTTCATCTAGAAAAAAAAAATGTGTCGTATATGTATTTACCTATATCAAAACAAAAACAGAAAGAACGATGATCATGTGCATTCAACAGTGTCATGATACGATATCATCTTTTGAATAGGTATTTTCATAATCATAAAACTACATGGGATTTTAAATGAATAATCGCGACAAAATGAACGCAACGGATGTCGCATGATGCCAGCTGGGTAGTAGAAGCTTACCCCTAGGTTTTCCCAAGCTTTAAGGTCTGTATGCAAACAAGGATGAAATAGTAGAAATCTTGACCATAACAAACCATATGGAATAATCACGTTTGATAATTAACATAATCATCAAAATGAAGGGAGATTGATTTCTCCTCATCCCACCACAGAGTCTTAACACAACCTTAGCAACACACACGTCTGCCAAGAAGGTGACCAACATTAAAGTATAGTCATGGTATGTTTATATTTTCATGCTTGCCATAAATGTTTGCTATAATAATACAAATATCCGGATATAGTATGTGCCAATTTTATCTACCTATCTATCTATTTACCTATCTATCAGTCCAACTATCAACCTACCTTACCTACTTATCTCTCTCTCTCTCTCTCTCTCTCTATCTATCTATCTATCTATTTAGTAATCTATTTGTTTATCTGTCTATCTATCTATCTATCTATCTATCTATCTATCTATCATCTCTATCTATCTATCTATCTATCGATCTATCTATCTATCTATCTATCTATCTATCTATCTATCTATCTATCTATCTATCTATCTATCTATCAATTATATGAATATAATAGTGTGAGACATCGTGTTCTTTTGTTCTAATGTGTTTTGTTGATAGATCCTGATGAAGGCCATGATAGGCCGAAAGCTCGATTAAAAGTGAAACGAAGAGAGCAACGTCTGCCTCGAATCTGATTTGTTGTTTTTTTTTCAATATAATTATAAGAGCTTGCTTCCAAAAGACGCTAAATCCATCATTTTCAATGGATTTAGCGCCTTTTGGATGTAGCTATACAGTCAAACCTGTCTTAGCGGCCACCTGTTTACAGCGGCCACTGGAACCCCCCCCCCCCCCCCCCCCCAGAGAAAAAGCCCTGTTAAAGACCCTGTGTATAGCGGCCACCTCTCTAACGCGGCCAGCGGCCAAAAAGTGTATTTCCCGCGGTATATTTTAACCTGTCTATAGCGGCCACAGATTCAATGGAGCCGTAGCCAAGCCGATAATTCAGCGTGTTTTTCTGCTTTATAGCCGTGCCAGTAGATCATGGGCAACATTCAGTGATCGCCACAGCTGCATTCATCACTCATTCAGTCATAATAATGCACTGACACGACCAGTACATTATGCTACTGTGCAGCCGGTGATATACCCCGGCATTGTCAAATGCCTGGACAGACGTGTACACGCGTTATACGCATACATGACATGTACCATTACGATGATAAAATATAGGCAATGTACACAATGGCGGAAAACCTGTCTATAGCGGCCACCTGTCTATAACGGCCACTCTTTCGTTTCCCTTGGGTGGCCGCTATAGACAGGTTTGACTGTTAAGTATATATATATATATATATATATATATATATATATATATATATATATATATATATATATATATATCAGCATCTATACTTCACACTATCATGACTAACTGTAACGTACGTATGTCAAACATGACCGTTTTGTATCGACTTATCTCCCACCATACCTTCACTTAATTACCATTAAGGTTAATGAACATTGCAACGTCATGAGGAAATTTGAAGGACAAATAAGGGAGAGAATTCAGTATCTATTTTTTGTCTATTTTCGGCACGACCTTCACAATCTTCATTCA
>CM067077.1:6196101-6236101 GCA_033980235.1 Diadema setosum | reverse complement strand
TGAACATGCCAACTACATAATGTTCACTTCATCAAAGATGTTCCAGTTCGGTTTCATCTAGAGTAAAACTTCTGAACGAGAGAGAGATTAGATGGTGAGAGCTGGATCAGGTATTCTGTCGAAAGAAAGAAAGAAAGAAAGAAAGAAAGAAAGAAAGAAAGAAAGAAAAAAAAAAGACGAAAAAATGTCTAAATCTCTTCTTGGAGTTGAAAAAAATGTTATTGTTGACTTTCATAACGGGCCAGAATTAAACAGCAGACTCTTGTTATATTGCATACTTTGCAATTGCTATTATCACAGTCACTTGCATCAAGGTGGCAAAATAATGGAACACAAAGAATTTCTAAACTTTGCAAACCAACAAAATTACTTTCTTCTCTTGTTATGTATGTGTTCTTAACCACAAGACTTTGTCATTGGTAAGAAATATTGAAGGAAGATAATGGACAAATCCTTTAACAAACCTTGAATTTAGACATTTACCATTGTTGGGTAAGGTGAAATGGTCAAACTTGTAGCACACAAGAGTTGTTTATAAGGAACAATATTTAATACAAACTTGATTGACATTTATGGAGCAGCATGCAATAACTCAATTGATTTTTTTTTTTTAAATGTTAAAGTGGGCTTACACATTAACAAATATTTTTTCATGGGCATATCACAAGCGTAATTGAAATGTTTATTACTCGGTTCTATTAACTTCAGATTATACAGTCAACTTTAAGTCGACCTCGCATAAGTCAATTAATCATCTACATCAAAGGTTTTTTCAAGTCCTCTTCATCTTATATTCTATTGATTTTAATCCCTCGTAAGTCAATTTTCTCTGAGTCAAAGCTATTTCATCAGTCAAAATAGCTTTGACTTAGGCAAGATTGACTGTTTGAGCAAAGATTATTCTCTTCAAGCAATGTATTTCCATGTGTATTACGAGAAAAGGTACAACAGTCATATACACTACAGGTTCCATGTCAAGACAGAATCTTGATTTGAACTGATGACCTCAAACCCTAAGACAAATAATGATAATTACAAAAAAAAACAAAAACTTATTAGTCCCATGCACTAAGAAAGATGCTGGATATTTCAGAGATGCATCACTTCCATCTCATCAGTGAAACTACTGTGACTGCTACAGACTCCAGCACATTTTTGCCAGTGCTAAATTTTCATTCAAGCGACTTCTTGGTGCCTGAAAATGGAATGATTCTCTTGAATTTGACAGAAAGGACACCTCCATTACATAAGTCTGTCATCACATAGTACACGTGACATTTGCAAAAGTAAGAGAATCACCTTAGCTGATTTGTCTCTTTGATCTTTGGTATGTATTGATACCTTTGCATTTACGCTACACAATATCTACGGGGGCAAAGAAGCAATACACATCCGTATGTTCACTCCAGACATTCCCATTATGTTCTCAGGCATATGCTTAGCTTTGACAGAACATAAACATTGGTATAGTAAAATTTACCCAACACAGTCAGACCTGTGATAAGTGGCCACTCAAAAACATGTAGATGGCCTTTGTGGACAGGTTGCGGGCCAATTAGATTTTTATCACTCAACTTGTGATACAGGTTGCATGCACGTCTCGCATACACATGCTCAAGGTAGCAGTAAAGCACTGGTATATTTAGGTGTGATGAGGTGGAAATAGAAAGGCACCACAAAAGAACATGCAATTTTTAGTCTCTTCCACTCTCAATTATGCAGTTGGTTAATCCTACATGAGATGTAGAAACTGTAGCAGACTAAAGATACCTAATTACACTTTCAAACGAGATAGGACTCAACCTCGCGAGTTTGTCAATGGTACATCCAGCGCCTAACTGAAGCTACGAACGGGGTCTTCCACAGGTCACTTCTTGCCATGTGATTTTCTGGTGGCCACATTCAGCTGGCAGGTACTACAGCAGGTGGCCACTACAGACAGGCTTGACTGCATTCATTATTGTTTTCCAGTTTGCAGAATTTCATAACATGCACAGTATCAATTCCTAACACAATTGGGAATGATTTCAAGCATCTTTCCTGTTCCCTGGCATATTTGATGATTGTTTTTGGTTTTTTAAACTCTCACAATCCTCACCCTCTATTCAAGGAAAAACATTGCTAAAATAATATCATATTTGATGATTGTTTTTGGTTTTTTAAACTCTCACAATCCTCACCCTCTTTTCAAGGAAAAACATTGCTAAAACAATATCTTGCTTGCAGAGCTACACGGGATACCTCTTAATGTTTTGCAAGTTTATAACAATGTTTCCCACTTTGAAGTGCTTCCGGAACACATGCTTCACACGCAAAGTTTTCTTCTATATTCTTGATCGCCCATTTACTACTCAAGAAGTGTTCGCAAATCTGAAGATGGCAAGCATTGCATTTTCCCCAACAAAAAATTGCCAATACATCACAGGGACTGTCCTTTGGACTGCAGTTTTGAAATGCCACAGTAACAACTGTGGCAGTTTCGGTTGTAGTTGTAGTTGTTGTTGTTGATGACGTAAAAGGACTTTGTGAGTCTGTCCTTTTCAATGTAATGCTCTTACAAATGCATTGTGAAAAGACAGCCTGAATTCTGATATAGCCAATTTCATTAGGCAATGTGTGACTGTCTTCAGATTGAGTAAGTACAACTACTTTAAGCAACTACCCAAGTATAACATTTGTTTATCTTTCAGATAAGTTTCACATGTGCAGAAACAAGGTGCTCTTCCAGCTGCGTAAGACGTACACATGTAAAACAAACACAAGTTCTCCATGCTCAGATGCACAGAAATCTCACCTGCATACAGACCAGAACGCCTTTAAGAAAGGAAAGTGTGTACTCTACTCCACAAGAGCAATATCTTTTATCTCTTGTCTTGTCTTGTCCCCTGCATTTATTTTTTATTTTATTTTTTTTTTTTTTTGGGGGGGGGGGGGAGGTGGGGGTGATGACCTGATAATGATTCTACTTCAGGAGATGGAGAAAAAAAATTGTAAGATATCCCAGACCACGCATTGTCGTAAATACACAGAGAATTACGTGTGACCATCTATTGAATAATCATTTTCATAGACAAAATAAATCATTATTTCTTTGTTGCGTTTTTCTCCGTTTCATTTTCATTGCAGAAAAGAGAGCACTGTCAATGACAAGTATGCATTTGTCGCTCTCGGAACCACTGAAAAAAACACAAACATCGAAACATCTAGTCATGGGTCAAGAGACACAAGCTTTAGGCTGAATAAATTTGCTTAATTCTTTTGTTTTTTCATTGCCAGTCATTGTTATGCCTTCTATTGCTACCTGAATTTACAGAAAATGCACAAAGCTGCTCTTCATCAGCTCATTAACACATGAAGATATCTGTTAAGCGACCGGGTCTGGTTTCATCTATCTTTGACAAAAATACGGAGGATATGTCCAAAATGGCATTCCTGCAAAATGGGCTGCCTGTACACACATACAAACAAGTTATCTTTTAGCATGTACATGTACCCACATCCAAATGTGGGTACTACATTTTGTATTTGATTGATTTTTATAACCAGCAAGTACTCTTTCAGCTGTTTGACCACTGTCGAAAAGTTCTATCACCATTATAGCAACAGCTGCCTCCACCTCAACAGCCAACATATAACCGCTGAATTCCTACAGATTGCATAAAAGCTGTACCTATTTCCATGAATAATCAACTGCTTCACAGATTTCATGGCAGCTGTATAAACTTTTGACAACCGCTGCAAATCTCTCTGTCTTTCTTTTCATTGCGTACAATTTGACAGGAGCTAGTTTGCTCTAGCAAGTGTTGCATAACTGCCAAAAATATTTTCACAGAATCTTCCCACAAACTGGCAGCAACAACTGCAAAGACACATATTGTTTGCTGTAAAAAGTCTATTCTCTTTAAAGGCATGAGCTTTGAAACCTGACCGGGTTTCACTTGACTTTGGGCTTCTTGTGCACTCAAACATGCGTGCATTTTGTTTATAAATAGCAGCTTCTCTCATCAAAAATCTACAGATAAAAGGTTCCTTTAGGCGCCGCAGCTGCCTTCCCTATCAAATTTTGACATGTTCCCAGCAAACAATAAGGAAAACAACACAAAAACATGTTTCCCATCATTTTGGTTATTTCTTCTTTCTTGCACCTACGTCACGAAGGAAAAAAGCAGACCCTCAGACTATCCTTTCTATTTCATCCACATCGTCCGTACTAAGCCTCTCAATCTTTCGTCCTGTGGAGGTGAGAAAAGAAAGAAAGAAGATGTTATCAAAATATAACATTGAGTCAAAAGGGGCCTGAGCTTTCGATCCTAGCAGAATCTTCATCAGAGGCAAAATGACAAACAGGCAGGGAAAGCAATTACATTATAAGGACTTCACACAACAAGAACAGTCAGGGACAGGCTAGGGACACAGAACAGAGAAAACAAAAGGATAGGGTAGGAGGTCATGGGCGAGGAGCCCAACAGGTAAAGGGAGGGGGATTAAGGCAGAAGGGTGGACAGACAAAAGGCAGAGGAGGGTCAGTAATGATCCTGAGGACCATGGGGGCAACCACTGAAGGAAAAGGATGAATAGGGAGGAAACATCAAACAAGATAAGGAACAACAGAGGGATAAAGAAAGGAAAAGAGTGAAACAGCAACAGCAAGGGAAAGGGGGGGGGGGGGATGAGCAAACAGCAAGCCCTAATAAAGTGTACCAAGAAGAGGCAACAAAACGAAAGTCAACCAACAAATGCAAGTAATCAATCATATCAAAGTATATATACACATTAATGATGATAATAATAATAAGCATAATAATAATAATAATAATAATAATAATAATAATAATAATAATAATAATAATAATAATGATAATGATAATAATAATAATAATAATAATAATGATAATGATAATAATAATAATAATAATAATCACAACAACAATAATGATAACTTACGGTGTCAGAGAATACAAGTGTTTTATATCAATGCAAAGCTTAGAAAATGGGCAATGTGATTCAATGAAAAAAATAATTTTCAAAATTCCTGACTTTTGCCTGAAACCATAAATATCACCACATTAGTATATCATATCATTTTTTGTGTGTGTCCCACAGCATAGCACTATTGTTCACAACAAAATATTGAGTATGGTATAAATGCTGATCACTCAAAGAGATTTTCGCTGTTTTAAAGCATTCAGCATAAATTTCTGTTCAGCCTAACTTTGAGTGCTGTCACTTTCAAGAAATCTATGAGCAAATATCACCGAATTAGTATATCATATCTTTTTATCTTTTTATTTTATTTTTTTTTGTCCAACAGCATATAGCTACTGTTCACAAGAAAATAATGAGTACGGTAAAGCTGATCACTCAGAGACTTTCATTGCTTTAAGGCATTCAGCTTTCTTTTCAGCCTAATACAAACCATAGTTCGTCTGGTGAGAACAAGTAGGGCGGTAAGTTGCCACTAAACCCATAGTGTTTGAGACAACTTAATGCCCTTCATATTCTCAACTGACAAGTTCATATTTAGACAATATAATGTAAATAATTCAAAACAAAAGCAAAAGTTAAGCAAAACAGAACAATGGCAAGTACCACATAACTCTCACAATTAGCACTATGGCTTTAATAGGCCCCAGTCACATATATGGATACTCAAGGATCTACATGATGATCCGGGCCGGGGGGCCGGGGGGCCGGGGGGGGGGGGGGAATCCACCCCCCCTTGACGTTTCGCGCTATAATTCTGTAACGCGAGAAGGCCTCGTCGCGAGGCTTCTTGACTTTATTTGTTCAAGTCTCGCGCAACTTTTGAGACCAAATTTGCAACATCAGCGCATACTTTTGCAAAGCCACGCCCATTTTTGTAACGGAATGTCGCCCCAAAAATTTTGTGATTTTGTGTACATTTACTATGGAAAACAGTGCTCTGTCATGAAAGTCATAAAAACCTGATTATTTTTACAATTAATCACTTTCATTTATTAATTTTGTGCTAATTATGGTAGAAAAATGGTCAGTGACAATTTCCAATGAAAAAACAAAGAAAAAACAAAAGTTAAAAAACAGAGAAATACATAAGAAATGCTGAGAACAATAAAATACATAAGAATTGAAATGAGTTTTGGAACTTTTTGTGATGTATAATTGTTGAATATGCTAAAACAGATACACAGATCAAAAATTAGACTCTCAATGCTTTTAATTAGGCTAAAATATGATCTTGAGCTCAATTTGCATAATTAATGAATTAAAATTAGAAATTGATTGTTTCAAAAAATCTTATGACACAATCTTGTAGATTATGACGTGGGTCTCACGCGTGCAAAATTTCATCGCGATCGCACCACCGATGGCCGAGATCTCAGGGGGGGCGGAATCCATCCCCCCCCCCCCAAAAAAAAAAGCCCAGCTCCTTTAGGGTTAAGACTGTTGACAAAGTCCTTACCAAAGTGCTCCTGGATCTTCTCCATGACAGCCATAGTCCTGGCCCCATCCACAAAGTTGATCGCCAGGCCCGACTTGCCGAATCGGCCTGTCCGTCCGATTCTGTGCAAGTAGGTCTCACAGTCTGCTCGTCCGTCCATGTCCACCGGGAGGTCAAAGTTCACCACTACTGTAACCTGCTCGATGTCAATTCCTTTATCAGGCATTGCAGAATGGAACAAAAACAAACGGATGACTATCAGACTTAAGCGAAAGTTGACTGCATCACAGATTTTTACCTTAAATACAGGGAGTGAAACAGAAACATCAAAAAACCAACAAAATAAAAACAAACAAGGGTCAACTGAGCAAAAGAAGTGAAAGTTAAGTTTTGAAATATCAGACTCAAAGGCCCGAATTCACGAAGGTGGTCTAAATTTAAACCATGGTTTATGCAGGGCTCCACACTAACTTTTATTTTTGGTGGCCCAAAGGCAAACATGTGACCTTTTTTGGTGGCCCGATGAATCCACCACATTGTTTATTTCTGAAATTTTGGTGGCCCGACTTGCGTTTTTGGTGGCCCCGGGCCACCGGGCCACCGTTAGTGTCGAGCCCTGGTTTATGTATATTTCTTCTGCGTAGATATGATTGACAGATTGCGTACGCTAACAGGCATCCAGTAAAAAAACGTGCATTGATGCGCGCATGTATTTGTACGCCTATTTAACGCTTATTTTAGACCATGGTCTAATTTGTACCATGGTCTAAGTTTAAACCACCTTCGTGAATTCGGGCCTTAGTGGTTTCAACCCCTCTTTACTTATCTATGAAGCGGATGACGAAGATGAAGCCCCAAAAACTGTTTTTCATACACCCTTGGGCAGCTGGCTTTACTTTTAAGAGAGTACAATCTACATCCTGTATGATGATGCACTGATTCATATTGACAAGGCAAAGTTGTCCAGCAAAGCAAATGCTAAGCCAGATGGTTACGTGGCATTTTGCTTCACTGATATGTCACACGTCCTAGTAAGTGATGACTTCAATACTGTTGTGAAAAAGAAGGTCATTGACACCAATGTCTTTGCATGACACTTACATCTTTCTAGTTCTCAACTGATGATACACGAACATGATTCAAAGAGAAAACGAAACACAAACTACTGCCATGGTCATCTGCCACAGAGATGTAAGACTTGTATTGCAGGTTTTAAAAGGACTGGACTATTAATATTTGTTCTGCCACAGCTATAAAAAACAGTGTGAATAGCGAGAGGCTTTTACAACGTAGTCATGGACCTTATTTCATAAAGAGCCTTGCATTAACTGTAAAATAAAATGATTGTAGGTACCACAGCAGTAACACACCAAACAATCTGTGATGAGTATTCAAGTTATCCCCAAAGTAAGTGCACAGACTGTAATTTTCAACATTTACAAACACTTCGTTTTTTGAAGCATTTTTTCTTTCTTTCTTTTTTCTTTTTTGTTGAACGGACAAACATTACCACATAACCTGCAAACAAGTAATTTGAATATAGGGAAAGAAATACGAGAAATATAAAACAAAGGGCTCGACATTGAACGACGACTTCATCCATGCACAGTAAAATAAGAAACATTTGCATCATTAAATTTTTGCAAATTGGAACTGATTTCCTTTTACAGTAACGGGGCATGAAACATTCACAAATTGCCACTGGCATTCAATGCATTGGGTATACAAGAACGTTCATGTGCATTTTCGCTTCGAAAATCTTAAATCCTTGCAAAAAGTTTCATGGGTACAAAAATTCCTGGTTTTACAATGTACTTTTTGTCTATACTCTTACCTCTCGCCATGACATTTGTGGTGATAAGAATCTTCTCCTTGCCGTCTCTAAACCTTGTGAGGACAGCCACCCGCTGGTCCACTGTCAGCTCGCCTGAAAGTAGCGCCACGGCGTGTCCCTCACGTGTCATCCTTTCTGCTAGCCAACTCGCTGTCCTCTTGGTCTGAAAGAAGAATAACAACATGGACATCACAACGAGACATGATTAATCCTCATCTTCATCATCATCACCATCATCATCATCACCACCATAACTATCATCTCAATCATAACCATCATCAACATCATCAACATCATCAACATCATCATCATCATCATCATCATCACAATCATAACCATCATCATCACAATCACCATCACCCTCATCATCATCACCACCATCATCACCATCATCATCACCATCATCATCACCATCATCATCATCACCACCACCATCATCATCATCATCATCATCATCATCATCATCATCATCATCATCATCATCATCAATCATCATCATCATCATCATCATCATCATCATCATCATCATCATCATCATCATCACTATTATCATCACCACTATCACTACCATCACCACCATCACCACCATCACCACCACCATCATCATCATCATCATCATCACTATCATCATCACCACAATCACTACCATCACCATCACCACCATCACCACCATCACCATCATCAAACTCTCATGTGTCTGTTTTGTTGCAATGATAAACAAAATGGGTGTTATCTGAGGAAAATCAGGAAAAAACATTCATTTGACAACACTTCTTGTAAACCCATACATTGTACACACCAAAGTTATTGGACACTGCCAATTTCAATGACATTTGTCACACAAATGTGCTATATCTTGGCAAGCACGCACCCGATTTTTGAAAATAGATGCTCAAAATGTACGCAAGATATGAATGAAAAAACTCGCAACATTTCAGCAAAAAATAAAAAAAAGAATCATTTTAAAAGTATTACGAAAAATGACAAGGCAGTGGGGGCTTACTAAGATAAAAAAATGAAGAAAGAGCTTCATATCTGCAGCTATCCTCATAATAGATTCTACGAATTTTTCTGCTTTGGTAGATTTATGTCACTCTAAGTGCTTACCTGGCAAAATATCATAGCCTGGCCGATGGTGATGGCGCCGTAAATGTTGGAAAGGGACTCGGCTTTCTCCTCCTTGTTGGCACAGAGGACGTAGTACTGCTTGATGTTGGAGAGGCTCTCCTCCTCGCGACGCAGGCGGATGACGATGGGGTCAGGCACCACTGTCTCTGCAAACTTCATCACACTGTTGTCATATGTCGCCGAGAACAACATCATCTGGCACGTGGCTGGAAGTTTCCTGCGAAGGTAAAAAAAAAAACACATATACAGTCAACCTCACCTAAGTCAAATTCAAAAGGATCACTAAAAGAATCCTTGGAATTGTTGGGGCATGCATTTTGACTTTAGTATACACAATAGAATTGAAATTTTCATATCCATCTGGGGTAAAATTTTTTGTTCACGTCTGCGAGGTCAATTCACGAGCAAGGTTAAATGTAAGGGTAGGTATCCTCAGTCAAATGCCCTCTCACTGGTAACTGTGCAAAAAGCAAACTGAGGTGCCATCACATGAAAGTGATAGAAAGTCAAGCTACCAGTGAGAAGTAAGCCACAGCAAGAGGGCCATTGGAGATCCTTCCAAAATTCATAACTTGTGCCTTCGAATGGCCAAATATTGTGTTCTATAGTTTAGTAGCAACAGCTTGAGTGGAATTAGAAGACACTTCATCTCATACATGATGATGTTGACTTCAAAGATGACAATTATGAATTAAAAAAAGTGATGATGACGATGATGATGATGATGACAGTAACAGGGTAGTCGCCCTAGCAACAGACAATACTCACTTCTGGATGCGGATGGATTGGTCCTGGTGCCCTGCGTTGCGATCATGACGTCAGCCTCGTCGAGGACGAACACCTTAATCCGAGATAGGTCTATACTCCTGAACTTGATGCACCAGTCCAGCATTGTTCCCGGTGTACCGATGACAATCTGTTGCGTAACCTTCTCCCCGCGACCCACTGCATTTTGACAACAAAACAGTTCCCTTTTAAAGCAACGCTGCACACTGACACTGGTCCATCGGTCCCTGACCAGTAAAGATTACTGTCGGACCAGCAACTTTTTCAGGAACAGAGCAGTAAAAATGGAAAAAACAAAAACAAAAACTGGGAAACTACTGATCAAACAAACAGGTTGGACCAGTAGAAAAAAAAATGGATCAGTGTGCAGCCTTGCTTTATAAAAAGGTTTCATTCATGATTAAAAACTAGGGATCTAATTGCAACTATACTAAAACTTTATTTTGACTGGATGAATAAAAACAACATACATTGTATGTCAATGTCCAGTCTTATACATGTGAATATTAATGCTGCATATTTGGGGATAACATAATTTTCCAGAAAATCTACTGAAATCAAATACTGAAGGCACTCTAAGGCACTGAAGGCAATCACAGTCACAGGACAGAAAGAAAAATATGATTATTCAAGCATCGTACACTCACAAACTACGTTTGTACGTCGTCATAAATCGCTTGTACAAACATATCACTAGTAGCGCAGAAAATTAATGGATAAGTCTAACAGGCCATAACACAACTTCACTATGCGGAAGAATGAAATCCTGTTTGGAAAACTTCATTGCATTTCATGGTTACTGTAAAAGTGGATATTTTCACGCGACTAATTTTTTTGCGCTAGGCCAGGTCAGAAGAGTTTCGCGTGTTTTTAATTCCGCGGAATCAAGACATCATGCACAGGAACGTATGGCAAGCAAAAATATTCGCGTGTTTGTATTTTCGCACTAGTTTCTGGTTGCGCGAAATGCGCGAAAATTTCAACACCGCAAAAATTTCCACTTTTACAGTACATGTTTGGCCTTAAGATGCAGGAAAAATTAGCCATGCACTATGTTATGATATGCCAATAACCTGTCCATTGAAACTGACTGAGCAAAATGTATGTGTCCTTGAAATAGAACCTCCAACATGTGGTATCCAGGGAATAATTTTCCAACTCAAATTTGATTAGCAATTTCAGCTGATGAACAATATTTCACATGGTATCCTGTACATTTCTATGGAAGAAAACCGCTACACAAAAGATAGTTTGTGTAGCAGTGGTGTAAAAGAGTTTGTGTAGCAGTGGTGTAAAAGTGCATAGCAAATTGCGATGCGATACCAAAAAAAAATTATTCCCTGGGTATCACAATTAAGCATCATCTTAAAAATGTATGTATCATCTGGTAACCTGAGGATTTATTACACAGAAACGAAGCTAACTCAGGGCTGCACACTAACCCATTTTTTGTACTGGTCTGACCTGTCTGTCAGACCAGTAGGTACCCAGGTTCTCCATGTATTACTGACTCTCCATTCCTGAAAAAGTTACTGGTCCAACAGTGGGTTTTACTAGTCAGGGACAGTTGGACCAGTGCTAGTGTGCACCATTGCCTAACTATATCATAGATTCCCAATCATCCCCAGAGTCACATTATGCATCACATCATAAAGCCAGATTGTGATCACATGTGATCTTTGCATTGCATGCAACAATCAAGAGCACAATCCCACATTTGCCTGCCAATAACAAATAAATAAGACCATAATTATATCACAAAACCAACAAAAAGTCGCACCACTTATTTTTCGTGGGGACTAATAAAGGTGAAACGGGTCAACCTAGTCAATGTTGAGTTTTTCATATTGTCTGAAAGAGCTTTCCTTCTACATTATTCCAACATTTGGGATCATAAAATGAATGGGAAAGTGTGTTTTCAGCAGTTTTTCTACAATGCCCCCCCCCCCTCCTCTTTTTTTTTTTTTTTGTAGAGTAGTGTGATCAGGTATGTCTTAGAGGCCCCTTTTCCTTTCTTGAAAATCCTTTGCACACTTTTCACTTGCAACTTTAATAACTTTTGAAAGGATAACGGTACTCTAACAGTACAGTTTTGGATGTTGGCATTAACCTGTGGAGGACGAGTCCCAAGTATACTCAGGCAGGTGTCTATGGGAAATGCGCGTTGTGGCAAAATCAAACCCGTCTTCAACCGGTTAATCATGGACAGAATGTGTTGACAGAGCATGCTCAGTTTCAGCTTAATCTGATAATTTCTTCATTGTTGTTGCTCCGGTGGTTTACATCACGCTTTTTGTCTCATTCATCGGACAGCTAGCACAGCTTGGTAAAGATTAAAATGCTTGAATAGACCCTGTACTTCAGAGCCTCTTTTCTCAGTTCACACTTTTCCAGAGTGTGTGATTTCTCACCAATATTTAGATAGGTTAGGAGAGTCCATTTGAATTGAGTTATACATCATTTTAAAGCTTAGAGGCTGCTCTTTCAGAATCTGCCCTTAACCAAAAATTCCTGTCTGGCAACTTTTTGTTGGTTTTGTGATGCAGGGTCACAATTACGTGACATATTATTTCATAATCTGGGATGATATTTCATTGACCCTCAACATGACAGATGAAGTTCTCTCTACCTCACACCCCCTAATCGTCACATTTTTAAAACCATTTTTTATCCCGAACGAGTGATAATTTTTGTTGAAATGTAGGCAAAACATAAAATCTACTCGTTTTTGTTATTGAGTGTAAAAAAAACAACAAC
Source organism: Diadema setosum (assembly GCA_033980235.1). Taxonomy (NCBI): domain Eukaryota; kingdom Metazoa; phylum Echinodermata; class Echinoidea; order Diadematoida; family Diadematidae; genus Diadema; species Diadema setosum. The sequence continues at coordinate 6,223,175 of CM067077.1, read as the reverse complement.
AAAAAACACTTAATTTCACTGCCTACATGTTTTCCAGCTGTACTCACTCCTTGACTCTTTCCCCCACATGCTGTAGCTGCTCACATAACTTACCTCTTTGGCCCCTCACAGCATATCTGATATGTACTCCGTGTAAATGCTTCCCCATTTCTTCCACAACCTTGCCAATTTGAAGAGCTAATTCATATGTTGGTGCTAAGCAGAGTGCCTATTGGAAAGAGGAGATAATAAGAGAAAAAACAATATGAAATGCTGTAGATGATACTGTACACTGTATATCCTGGGTCATTAAAATTTGCTGGCAATTTCACACATCAAAAGATATTTGCAAAATTGAAAATGTGAAAAATATTGCTTTGAGTAACACAAATGCACTGCACATTGCCGCCAAGGGGGGAAATCACTAACATTTCTCCTGCAAAGGGAATAATGTGTAATATTCACTTCTCTACTGCGGTTTTCAATCACAAATTTCACTACTTCAAAAACTGTCCATACCTATCCCTATTCACGAAAAATAATACTTGTTAAACACACATACAGAGCACCTACTAAATTGCTTGTAAGAGAAGCAAATCATCAGGACGTGAAACCTACATGTGCCATTGACTTTATCATGAAATTTCAGTTCACAGCATGTAATTCACATGATCTAGCGATTCATATCATTTTTTTTTTCGTCAATGGACATTGAATACCTAAGGCACAACAGAAAAACCTGCTAGAGAGATATCTTCGTCGCGACGATGTCGCATTGTGCGTGTTTGATGATTTGCATGTGAACAGGCGTCACGTGCATATGAATAAGCAACCGTGCATATGAATACACGTACTTTCTTTTCATACCTTTGTTTATTCGTCCCGACGATAAGCGACGATAGAGAAAGGATTCCCTTTCACTAATCGTCGCTCTTCGTCCCGACTTACTAGCTATTTTCAAAGTTCGGCTTCTATTGTGCCTTGCGTTTCTTTTGTTAAAAACGTCGCATATCGTTCCCGACGAATCATTGTTCAACCGTCGGGAAATGTCCTGACTATATGGCTTCGTTTCAACGCCGCTTGTGTTCAAGTTTATGTTTTGTTAATCTTTACTTGTCACAGCATAAAGCCTATTATCCGTGTGATCTAAAACGTCGCATATCGTCCCGACGAATTACCATTACAGTGTACTGTACCACCGAAATTCAGTCTCTGTTCCATCGTCGAGCAACGTCCAAAACGCGTGGCTACAGCTAATCCGCTGGGTGATGTGATTCGCAATGCCGAGTACGACTCCGGAATGGATGGGAAGTTTTGTGTTTTCACGAGAAAAAAAAAATGTATTCTCGCTGCTATAGATAATTGTGAATAACAGGCCGACTTTCCGTCTTTTGTGCAAATTCTATAAGTTATGGCGATGTGAAAGGAGCCTTGACCGCAGTCGGTAGACATTGAATTTGTATTATCTTGTCTTTACGCGTAGCAAACACGGCGGAGAGATTTTGTCCGGTGTACAAACGAAAACTTGACCATCGTTGCAAAACTTATTTCATAGTCGCCGTTCGTTGTCAAACTCCGACAACTTCTGTCATATTTTTTGCTGTAGAATACATTGATTTTTTTTTTTACTTGACACAACATTGAATCAAATATTTGTATTTTATCAACGTGTTTACCTATTTATTATGTTGCGGCATTTACTTCAATTGGTCGTCGGCCTTCGCGTGGTTGTATTAATTGTTACAGACTGTACATTTATGTCGTCTTGTAAAATTTTAGAGCGGGCGGAGAGATTCTGTCCAACGTTCAAACGGGAATTCGACCGCAGAACTTGTTTTAGCTGTTCATCCTTGATGACTGTTCTCATGGTTTGTTATGCTAGAAAAGGGGTATCGATTTCATGTTGTCAACATACCATAAAAATGCCAGCTGCATTCGCCTTTTAACTTTTCTGTAAAGGCGGATTTTTTTTCCACCTACATTGCGCCACACAGAAACTAGCGCATACAGATAATTATGCGAATGTTTCAGGAGATGATGTCTTGGTTTCGGGCCGAGTGCGAAGAATTGTAAGGAAACTTGACTGTTATCGATATAATTGTTACGCTTCAGGTGGAGAGATTTTGTCCGACTTCCAAACGGGAACTAGACTACCATTGATTATTTCAGTTGGTTGTCTTTCTTTGTTAAACTCCGTTAACTTCTGTCATTTATGTAGCTGCATAGAATACATTGATTTCTGTGTTCTTTAACACATCATTGAATCAAATCTGTGTATTTTAATACCGGATTTACCTTTTTACTTTGTTGCGGCATTTACTTCAACTGGTCGTCGGCCTTCGTCACGGTTGCAATATAATTGTTAAAATTTATGTCGTCCTGTAAATTTTTAGAGCGGGAGGAGAGATTCCGTCCAGCTTTCAAACGGGAATTCGACTGAAGAACTTGTTTTAGCTGTCCATCCCGCTTTTGTCGATCCGTGTTTACTGTTCTTATTGTTTGTTATTCTTAAAAAAGAAACAAAACATAGACAAAAGATTTGATTTCATGTTGTCAACATACCATAGAATGTCATCTGCGTTCGCCGTTTAACTTTACTGTAAAGGCGGATTTTTTTTTCTCGCCCTCTTTCCGCAACCAGAAACTAGCACCAAAAGAAAATTATGCAAATGTTTTCACTTGCCATTATGTTTCGCCTAGAGCCCCTTTTACACTTTCACGGATTGCATTACGGATGACCACGGATCGTTGGTCCGGGATCATCCGTACTATTTCCGGGATGACCGTGTTGACTTCGTGAAGTCATCCGACATTATCTTTGATCCGGCATGTCCGCTGAAAAAAAAAGAGCTTGCTTAAGCCCCTTTTACACTTTCACGGATTGCTACATGGATGACCACGGCTCGTCGTCCGTGGTGTTCCGGCATGCAAAATATCGATTTTCATCTCAATGACGATGTGAACACGATCCCAACTGGACGTCTACACGGACAAGTACGGCTTTAGAGCGGGAGGAGAGACATTTTCTATAGCTTTCAAACGCAAATTCGACTGCAGAACCTGTTTCAGCTGTCCATCCGGCTTTTGTCAATCTCTGTTAGCTGTTCTCACTGTTTGTTCAACTACAAAAAAAAAAAAAAAAAAAAAAACACATAAAAATAATGTTTTCAGTATATGATGTCTTGGTTTCGGGACCAAACAAACAGCAACGACAACAAAACACGAAATTGTCTTTCCCGGCCGAGCGCGAAGAGTTGGTCTCTACAATGGTAGATAACGAGTAGTAGACGAGTTGTAAGAAAACTTGGCTGCTACTAATAGCGTTATAATGTTATTACAATGTACTGTCGTTTCTCACCTCTTGTTGAGTTACGATATCTTCCGTTTAATCACACTTTATTCGTTTATTTGTCTCGCACAGTACATGCATTTTCTTAACGGCGATTTCTCTTCTTTTTTACTGCATTATTGCAGATTAATACCAGACGCTTCGATGTGTTGTGTGATTATGTTTGTGTTGTGAAGAGTGTTGATACTTCGTCAGTTCGTGGAATTTATTTTTTATCTCGAGCGATTATGGTGGTGGAGTTTCTAAATGTTGATAGGACAAGGACAAAATGATCTGAGTGATGGTGATGATGTTTTTTTTTTGGTCCCGGTGTAAAATGAATGCTGGTGTAAGAAGGACGGCTAATGGATCTGGCACCTGGTTTTGTGGCAATTTCCACGAAGGGAGAGGGGGTGGGGTGTCAAATTTCTCGTAAGAGTAAGACCAGAGACTGCATACACAATATTTTCGTTTCCCATTTGTTGGTAATGAACATTTAGATTTAACTTTACGAAGGTTGCTAACACCTGGTTCTTGTTGTGATCGAGGTGTATGTATTTTTTTTTCATCATTCATGGGCCGGATGGGAAAGAAGAGGTTTGCTCAGCAAGCTGTCTTTTACACCAGCATCAGTAATTATCATCACCATCACGAGGCTTGATTCCAGCCTGCTCGCTTGCCGTGTTCTACATTGTATCATTTTCTTTTGCAGGAAACGTGTTTGTATTACTGGCATGACATACTGAATATTATTACATGTCCCAGGAATCCACCTTCCTGCTTGATATACTTTGCAATTCGTTTGCTTTGTACAGCAGGCGACGGTTTTTTTTTTTTTTTTGTATTTCCTCTCTCACTCTCTCTATCTATCTATCTACTGTCACGATGATGATAGTCGTGTATTGAATGTTATAGGATATTACTAAGTGATCTGAATAACAATTGCTACTGCTGGCATAAGTTAACTGAACAGATTTTCCTTCTTCTGATTTCACCTCTCCCTCATTTCTCATTCTTGTTTGCCCCCTCCCATGAATGATGAAAACAACAACAACAACAACGACGACGACGACGACGACGACGACGACAACAACAACAGGTTTAACCGCACAACATATCAGATAAATGCGTTCTGGCAACCAATAGACTAGTCCAGATACTGGACGATTTCAATTGTCCGCATTCCCCACATTAACACACGCATGCACATGCATGCACCCACACAATGCGCCCAACCGCTGGTTGCGACACTCCACCAATGGGAACTCCCGAAAAAAAATCAGGAAGGGTGATCTTGTGTAGTGTACATACAGACACCATCAACGTACGTCCGTACGTACGCGGGGACACTGCATACGAATACAGTCAAGGAAGTGGACTACCAATAGACCTACATGACACGCCTCTTTAGGCAAATGGCCACAACAAATCATAAGAGAAAATAATGGCGGGGGAATAAACAAAGACAACATTTCTGGTGTAAATTTCTACGAAAACAGGTGGCAGACAAAAACAGGTTAAAAGCAGTTTGTAAATCACCTGGGAACACCGACCGAACGGCATAATTCTATTAAAATGTCGCCTTATCTTTACAATAAAAAAAAAAACACGTTGAACAGTATAGGTGTATTACACATGAATGTTAACACTAAAACAAAACAAAGGGGTTATTCGTCGCTTCATGCTAACAATCGAATCACGTGTCAAAAAATAATATAAAAAGGTCTCGAATGCAGAGGAAAATATCGCTTTCCTAGATGCCGCTGCAACAAGCCGAAGTTTATAGTGTAAGAACTATACCTACCCAACAGTAGGCCTACATATCATAGCAACATAAATTTGAAACTTCTTTCGATCTCACACTCATTAAAATCTGCGTACCACTGCGTGTGAAAATTAAAATGAACATCACCGATATATCAACTGAGAAGTTCCTCTAGATACTTCTTTCTGACTTAGCGATCATCATACAGTAAAAGACGTGACTATCATTTTATTTGTATCGAATGTAAACCGTTTACCGTAAACGAAAAATACTATACAGAGTGGCTTCTCCGTTTATTGTCTTTGCCGAAACCATATGGAGCTAAGTACGAAAACCAAACAACACGCACACAAGGATGGCACGTTTCACTGAACTTGACACCACGTGTTTCGCACTTCGGCACATTGCGCGAAATGTAGCGATTACATACTTGTTGCGGACTTACTGACTTTGGTCAAGGAGTGTAAATGGAATACATTAATAAAATATTGTAATATTGAAATACCGACATCATGAAAATGTTTGAAAGCAACAAATGATTATGGAGTACAGAAATGAAAATACCAAACAAAGATTTTCATTCGGAAGCTCTCCAGAACAGATGAAAGCATCTCCCCAGAACAGATGAAAGCATCTCCCCTTGTATGGCACTAAAAGTTTCCCCCAATAAGCTGAGGTTAGTGAGGTATACACCAGGGCTCGACACTATTAACGGTGGCCCGGTGGACCGGGGCCACCAAAAAAAGTCGGATGGTTGCCTTTACTATTGGAAATGGACAGCGGAAACAATCGACTCTGTAAGACGCTAAATGTCGGATGTTTGCTTTTAATTTTGGAAATGAATAACGGTAATATTCGACTCCGTATGATACTAAAATAAATGTCGGATGTTTTCTTATACTTCCGGGTTTAAATAACGGTAAGATTCAGCTCCGTGCTGTGCTAAAATTAATGTCAGACATTTGATTTTGCGTCCGGAAATGGATAACAATAATATTCGACTCCGTACGATGATGAACGATGATGAAATAAATATCGCATGTTTGCTTTGACGTTCAGAAATGACTGCTAATAATTTACAACTCCGTATGATGATAAAATAAATGCCGGATATTTGCTTTTACGTTCGAAAGTAAATAGCAATAACATTCAGCTCCGAAAGATACTATGATATTAATGTCGAATATTTGCTTTGACCGTCGGAAATGAATAACAATGATATTCAACTCCGCATAGTACGATGATAGAATAAATGCCTGATATTTGCTTTCAAGCCCTGGACTTGCGGAAAGATATGATAATGTATGTTCGCCACTTTTTTTTTTTCATGATTCATTCTAGAATTTCAGGAGTCTGATAGCCATCGGATCTCATTACGATGTTTTTGTATTGTTTACAGACAAGTATGGCAAACATAAGAGCAAGCCTTCATAGAAGATGAATTACCCCGGTGGCATCATTGAACGACAATTCAGGTTCAATGGGCAATCGTCGGGACCACTCGCGACGTTAGAAAAAAATAAAAACCTCAGTATCGAGCGGCGATTTAAGTTGAATGAGCAATCGTCGGGACGATTTGCGACGTTTGAAACTCATACCAAACGGTGATTTAGGTTTAATGGGCAAGCCTAGGGACGATGTGCGACGCTTTAGCAATTACCAAACGAATATGTGACCAGTGATTCAAGTTGAATGGACAATCGTCGGGACGATAAGTGCGATGTTTGAACAATTATGGATTAACAAACTCGCCACGGAACGGTGATTTAAATTCAATGGTCAATCGTCGGGACGATGTGCGACGCGAAGCCATCACCAAATCCCTTCACAAAACAGTGAGTCAAGTTGAATACGCAATCGTCGGGGACGATATGCGACGTTTGAACAATCATTGAAACGCCTCGCTGATCAACAAAAGATCTCCTTAATTGATTAACCGCGACGAAAAGAGACGTCTTCGTTCCGACTCGTCGGGACCATCTATTGTTGACTTTTTTAATGAGCGAAAAAGAGCGCAGTAATGAGCACATTAGGCCAAAAATTTAGATCGTTGGGGACGATTGGCGACGATCTTTTGTCTCGTATCGTCGCGACGAAGATATCTCTCTAACATAGTTTTTCTCTTGTGCCTAATCATGTTGTGTTACAAAGTGCATTTTCCCAAATATATGCAGCTGAGCATCACATAAAATCATCAAGACTTTGTAATTTCTATGTATGATATTTCATCAAGTTCTGTAGAGGGGCATTCCACCTCATTAAACGTGTAAGGCAAGTCACATTGTAATTAATTTGTCAATTTGATTTGTGTTTTATGATGACTCGTATGCTGTGTGGCAACTGCTGATGTACAGCCTTTGCCTAGCCTTTGGTGATGGTCTGAACGAGCCCAGACTTACCTGAGGGTACTGGTCATTGTCCACTCTGCTCAACATGGTCAGGACGAATGCCGCTGTTTTTCCTGTCCCGCTCTGCGACTGTGCAATCATGTTCTTTGGCCTGAGGACCAAGAAAGGATGAAAACTTACTACTCTGAAGAAAGAGCGTAACTTAGGGTGGCTTGCTAGATTTTGAACATATCTCATGGCACAAAAGTCTTACTACCCTGTACTTCTGACTGCATGAAGCAATGTATAGTAAGGGTACTAGGTCTCGCGCAGGGACGTAATGATCGCGCATAGCGTAACTGCGTATAGCAAGCATTAATACGCGTAAGACTAAGCGCAAAATTTGCCGATACGCCCATGGAATAAACATACCTGACAACCGCTAAAAATGAGAAGGAAGCAGGTAAGAAATTTAGATTTCAAACAAATTTTTCACTAAATTTCCAATTTTTTGGAACAAATTTTTCACTAAATTTCCAATTTTTTACGTTATAATTTACCTACCTTAGCTTAAATAATCTTTTTTAAGGATGTTGTAGCCAAGACGTGTCGTCTCGCTTGTCTCGTTCGTATGATCGTAGCCGATAGAATTCGTATTTTGTTCGATCGATCGTTTATAATATTCTACGAAAGCCGAAGCATGTTCAGCCGCAGAGAGGGGCAGACACTTTTTACGCATGAAACTACATAGGGCAGCTGCGCGACCTTTACATACCCCGAGAAATTGAACGCATGAAATTAAGTCCGACATACAAACGGCGACAGCGCACTACTCCGTCATCGTATCATCAGGAGATTCTGGGAGGTGATTTTTCTGCATTTTCGTGATATTTATTGAGAAATTCAGGTACGATTGTGGAATAATTTTTATTATAAGAGCATCACAAATTTTCGTGCGCGATATCTAGACCCCTCAACCATACATGCAAAAACACTGTTTTCTGAATGTTCGACAAATGTTTTCAAGATTATAAGGTTCATACACGTTGTATCTTGCATCATTTTCTATACACAGTACATACCAGGAATATCATGACAAGTCTACAACTATTTCCTTTTCTATTTTTTGTTTGTTTGTTTGTTAATGCTGTATATCTCTATCAGTAAAATCACAATGTTTCATATGCATCTAAATAGACAAAATGAAAAAAAAAAAAAAATATATATATAAAAGAAGACCACTTGGGCTCTAAAGGTGCAGCCCAGTGCATACCAGGTAGTGCATATTATGTACGTCAGTTCATGGGAGTCGCACAATGAACTTAATCCAAGAAAGAAAGACCCACATGCCTTCATTTCTGTTTGGAAGTCTGTGCATCTCAAGCAAATAACACAAATAAACAAGTTTTACAACTCATACATGTATACTCCTCATTTATCTGGCAAGAAGGACCATGCTGGTCAACAGTTACTCAACTTTATTAAGCATTTGAATTATGTTTTTGTCCTTTTGTGATAGTTTTAACTTTGCTCAAATTCACCCAGCCAGCAGAAGCTTGTGGATAATATCCCATGAGCCAAAAATCACTGAGAATAGAAAGGAGGGAATGGGTGTCATAAGCCTCTTAAAAAAAAAACACAAAAAAAAAAAAAAAAAACACTCTGACATGGTGTCAAAAGGGAACAAGGATGAGTGGTTGAGGGGACTTCCAAATTTGATACAGTCTATTGCACTTGCACTGAGACTTACGGCTCTGCCATGAGCAGTGGTAAGGCCGTTTCCTGGATCTTTGAAGGGGCGTTGAAACCCATATCATAAACTCCTTTTAGCAGGGCATCCTTCCTGTGTGATCAAGAGGAGGAAAACAAGATTTCTTCACAAGCTTTTGACAATCAAAACAGAACCCCCCCCTAAAAAAAAAGAACAAACAAACAAAAACAAAGCAAAACAGCATACACCCATGGGTGCAAACAGAGCAGAATCTTATGCAAAGCATGTTCCTTCATAAATCTTGGATCTCTATCATAAGACATGTACATCCACAAAAAAAAGAAAGAAAGAAAGAAAGAAAGAAAGCAATGACAGCTACTGCTACACATAGTTTGCATTTGAATTACGTACAGTACACGCAATTTGTATGCCTGTGCATCATAACAATGTATAATCTCCAATGTGCTACAGCATTTTTTCTTTTGTTGAAAATTCTTAATCATGTCAATACACAATGTATCATGCAAGGTCTCAACTATCACCTTTGATTATTAAAGGAGACATGAGGCACAAACACAATATGTGACCCGCTACAACAAAAGCAGAGACTCCAACCCCAAGCACCTTCTGATCTGGAGATTCTCCCGCCCGAAACCCCTGGCAAACGGGAGACTCCAAGTTGATGTGTGCGAAGAGAGAAGTTCCTAGGGTCCTAGATGCTCTCTGGTGCTATCTAAAAGGTTTATTTTTTCAACATACGATAGCAATAAGTAAGAAATCTTTTCCAACGGGAGACACAGAGCCAGGGCGGGAGAAATTAAATCTCGAACGGGAGATTTTGCAAAAATAGGTTTTCGGCGGGAGATCTCCAGTCGAAAACGGGAGAGTTGGAGTCCCTGCAAAAGGATCCTAAAGTCGCTGACAGGTACACTGTAAGCCAAGCATGGCCCAGAGAAATGCTATTTTCAGGCCTTTCCTTTGATCATTTAGCTTTGAAATTTCGGCAGATGATAGAAGATACATTAGACTACAAAATTGTGTCAAAACAGAAATCCGAACGTTTTGACAGATTTTGGCGATCTGACTTCAGAGTCAATTTTTTCGGCTCACCCGTCAGCGACTTTAGGATCCTTTTCTTGTAGCGGGTCACATATAATCTTCATGTAGGTATTTTGTATTGACACGGAGATTTATTTCAGAATCTGTCATCAAATATTGAGGAAAAACAATTTGCATGATGACTGTCCATACCACTCAAATTTTCATGCTTTATAGTCAAGAATGGTGCACAAGAGAGCATGCACCACTTTACATTTGTACATGCACATAGCAAATGAAGTGCATTACACCACAGCATAATGTAACACAAACACTGAATGTCACAAGCTGTAAATTCACCTCATCCTAAATCATGTCTACATGAATACAATGTTCAGTATATAATATCAAAGAAGTGATTTTAATAGTGCGAAGAATATTATTCTTCATGTGTGTTATAAGACACCAGATATAAATTTCAAAGGTCCTAATAAAACCACACTTCCTGATATCATACACAGAGCTACACATTGCACTCTTTCAGGTACCGCTGGTAATCAACGAGAGAACAGTATGACAATAATTTTGTAATGCATACCTGTACTGGAAATAATTTCATGACATTCTACTATCCATCCACCCTGTTTTCCGCGAAGTACACCCAGTCTTGTGGAAACATGTTTCAGGCTAAATTTTACCCAACAACTAGCCACTTCAGCCCAAAATCAGTGAAAATGCATATTTTTTACATGATGATAATGCACATACATACAGTACATTAGATAAGTATGCATACAATGTGAGTACACATATAAGGTAATAGTTGAGGTTCTCACAGGCGAAGCTGGTCAAAGGACTTGACGGAGTGCAGGGGGGAGTTCGGATCTTTCTGTTGTACCTCAAGCTGTGAGCTTGTTGTGTCATGAATGAGGCGAGAGTGGAGAGCCTTGTTGAGGAGAGATGCCTCTGCTGCCTCTTTTGCTGTGGGAATGATATCACAATGATAACAATCGTAAAATAATGATGAAATTAAACTAGAAAAGCACTGTGACATCACAGAGCTCTGCCAAGCAGCTCATTTCCACCCATGTTGCAATTCCCACCCCACATTGTATAATCTTACATTCATATCATCTGCATTTTTAGATTCCTTGAACATCAGGCCTACTACAGCACAATGGCTCTGATGACTGCAAAAGCAAGTATGTCATCTAGCATTCATGATAGACTCTGTCTTTGTACTTTTTGAAGTTTGCATTCAAATTGCATCTGATTGAATGCAGAAATAAAAGCAAACAAACAAACAAACAAACATCGATAAAGAATCCTTCAAAATATTCCACCAAAAAAAATAAATAAAAAATGATGCATCTAGAAATAGATCTTGATAACTACCACAATTCAAAACTCTGTTCCTTGTGTCTTCATTATTAACTGCTTGTGAAAAGTTCATCCAAATCCTTTTATAACTTTTTGAGTTATTTTGCACAGAGACTGGCAAACAAACAAACTCCACAATACCAGCAAAAGCTTAGCCTACTTGGTGGAGGTAACAATAATGATCCAACAAAAAGAATGATGGTATTATAGTTTTGAGAAATACAGCTGGGATTTACAGGTGGGAGTTGGTTGCTGTTTACAGTGAGCTCATTTAGTTTCCAGCAAAGTTAATGCAACAAGATGTCCATTTAGTGTGAGGACACCACTTCTAAAAATATTATTACAGGTCGTTCGATAACAATCTAGTTTACTCAGTTTTTATCATCTGACCATGTCTGCAATGATTGTGTGGTGAAAAAAAAAATTTTGCTTCTAAGGGCAAATAGTACACTGTAGATCATAAAACTACATTACTGTACTACAGAACAACTCATGTTCAGAATGATCAACCATCAATTGTTCAGATTACATTTCAGTTGGTCAATCCACTTGCAGATGCGATACATGTCTTGCAGTTATGACCCATAAATATCAGATTTTCCTTTTCTTTCAGGTTTGTTGTTGTTGCTATTTTTATTTTTAGGGCATAAGTTATTCAATTGTGAATATTTATGCCCGGTTTCATGTTTTGCTGTAAAATTAGTCCTTATGCAATGCCGTGTTTAGTTTCAATCTTTCTGTTCGCAGGAGATTGCCAATCTCACCCTTATCCTCCTGAGCTTCGGCCGTAGAAGATGAGGAGGCAGACGCTGAGGAGGAAGCCCCACCAACAGCACCAGCAGCAGCAGTCACACCTTGGGCAGGTGGTGCAGCACCAGCAGCACTCATTGAAGGTCCACTTATGCCAATCTCCTTGATCTAAACAGAAAAACAGATATCAGTATTTATTACATTGTACTACATTGTACATGTAAATACACCATTTTTTCTGTGAAATGACCATTACTAGTTTGTGAAATAATGAGACACTGAGCAAATATCATCCAGACATTAAAGATCATTAGATGATTTGCATAGCCTAGATTTCTTTTGTTAACATACCCATTCCAGAATGAGCGAAAGGTTGCATACATACTCGAGCTCAAAAAACTTCACACAAACTAAAACCTGCGACAAAGCCAAAGGCATTTCTCTCATACATTTTGTAGTATACCAGTACTCAACCTCAGCTGTCTCTGGCACAGTGGGTGATTTCAAGTTCGGTGCTAGTGCTAGTGCTAGCGCTATCTCAGCACCGAACTTGAAATCACGTCGGTATTGGGAGTTGACCTAAAAATTATGACGTATTCCTGGTAGTTGGTACTGGGCTTGGTGTTGAATGTCGTCTGCTGAACCAAGCTCCACTGTCTGTGTTAGCGATTTATGTGCTTTTTCCCAATTGACTAACACTAGCCACTTGGGATTTTCATTTTCTTCATTTCAAGTTCGGTGCTGGTGTTAGCGTTGCTGTGCGAGACCCATATTCACTTCCATAACATTAATAGATGCACGTTTTGCGTGCAAAATCTATGCTAATGCAGTGGTCGCCCACGTAAAGAACATGAACACTCCAGACATGGCTACATGTATATACATGTAAATAAGAGCCTGGGAGCAAAATTAAGATACATGTAGTTGTATTTTGGGGAATGGATGAAATTTGTGGCATTTTAATCCGTCTTCCTCACTATGTGTCTTATAAGCAGTTTTGGCTACATCTTTTAATATTTGACTGTAATCATGCGCCATCACTATTTTCGTCTATTTTTATGTTGATTCCAACATAACACATAGCGTCCGAGTGCTGGTGATCGATAATTTTGATCGGTATTGCCTCGTTAATGTGACCATCAGAGTTGGAGCTCGATTTAACGCCGTTATTTGGCGGCTAGCACTAGCACTAGCACCTAACGTGAAATCACCCAGTCTACTACTTACTGGAAGCCACCAACAGTGTAAACTCCTTCTTTCAAAATCAAATCTACAGTGTAGAGGGCACGGAAACATAAATTCATTTTTACTGTTCTTAAGACCCAGACACTATGTCACTAAATTTTAAATACACTTGTAACTGGTTAGTACACAGCAGGCTAGGCAGAAGAAAAAAGAAGAAGATACATACAAAATTAAATTTACAAGTGGTAAATCTCTCCAAAACTGTAACCGTTTGATCTAACGTTAGACTCTAGAGCATCCTACCTTCACTTCAAGTGACACTTGTCACTGCTTGTTGCTATGCTTGTCAAGACAGCTCAAAACCTATTCAATTGCTTACATGATGTTAGCCTGACCAGACACTGTGCTGCGCACAGGGTCTGACATGTGTTAGTGTTTCAACGTTGTAAACGACCGTCACTATTGACGGCAAAATCACATAAAATACCTTTTATTTTGTATGATTTTAAGAGTAATATAATTGCAACACTGACCTACAGCATATTTTCCTGATGGTTGAGTTGAATTCGGCGTTTTGTTGGTATCCAAACCTTATTGTTGAATTTTTCGGAGTAGATCGTGCGGTGGCATCTTTTCCTTCGAGAGCTTCAAAAAAGTCAACAAACTACCACGCATGCGCATTCAGAAGTGATTGCTTTTTACCTACGCCCGTGCGCCCGTGCGTTTCATGTGTTACGTAAAACTTGTAGTAGATCCGCGCGTGCTGCACCGGCAATGATTTGACCTTTTTTAGTCGGGGTCATCCGACTATCTCATCACTTCCGCCCCGACTACCTACGTTGTAGTATACGAGAGTGAATGCCATTCATATAACATGCAGATGAGGAGTGAAGCAGTAAGGACGTTTACAGACCTGATTTCAGCCACAGATTTCGGTAAGTTTTTGACGTAATTGAAAAAAAAAATCGCATACCGATTATTGAATGATGGTCATAGATTACGATAATTCCTTATATTTTAGTTTTCCACGATTAATAAAGATATTCATGAAGGAAACAGTGAACCATAACAACGTCTGCGAAGGAATAGAGGTGCAGCGCTGTCGCTTCATTCGCGACAGCGGCACTGCGTGTAGAGTTCTAGTTAACATGATGTAGGCCTATACCGAGTTACACCTTTGCCTTTAGTACAGGCCCTAGGTGAGGTGCCTACAGGCTATAGCAAATTATTATTATTAATATACAACATCAGAAACAGAAAAAAAATCAATCTGATCAAAATCAGAAAAAAAAAAAAACCTAACAGAACTGTTAGGCCCCCTATTCCCTAACATATGCCTAAACAGAAATCTAACAGTTAGTTTAAATATTCAGAACAGGGTCCAGCACTAAAGCAGAGGCTGGAGACTGGAGTCGAGTATTTATTTGAAAGGGTAAATTTTAGGCTCATTTGTACATTGTAATTTCAGCATTCTACAAACAATGTCTTAGACAATCCCGCATCCTGGAATAACCGGGATGCCATATTTTAAGTTTACACCCACTCACGGTACGGGCAGGCGTAACAATGTGAGCTGAGATAAGCACTGATGATGAGCTCCGGATAGTCAAATGACAACGTAGGCCCTACGCATCCGCATTTGAGCTCCGATGATTCGTAGAGCTCTGAGAGCTGGAGGTGAGGTGCGGCGAACTGCGTTCTTCACTTTGCACACATCTCTAATCCTCAGTGTACAGTGGACTTACCTGGGTTTGGAAATTTTGAATAATCTCACAGTGAGGAACACATTATACTTGCCTTCTTTTCCTGCTCATTGATCGCTTCATCCCAATTAACGTTCGACATTTTGACACTAGTTTGTTGACGAGATTGTGCTTCAATACAGTCTGTACCTGGCCACCGCTGTTCTCTGTCACACACACACAGGCTATAACGTGTACTATAACTAGGGTCACACACACATGCACATTTTGCACCACCACTGCATGCCACTGGCACTTGTGTACTACTGAGTACATGAGTCGACTAGCAAAATTCGGTGAAAGTAAGATAAGAAAAGGTATTAAAAAATCTAAAAATCTTTAAAAGAGTAACATGAAAAATAAAAAATATAATAAATTGTAACTGATAAATTTTGATTTATGAGATGTCAGCATAAAGTTGACAATTATACACCATGTGATGTGAATGCCTTTCAAATCTTTATCGCTATATTTTACAGGTTAACGATTGGCAACCTAGAACAACATGGCGACATGCATGAGCTCCACGATGTTGCGAAATCGAGGACTTCAAATCTTGACAAACTACGCCAAATGTAGCCCAGCATGCAATATTTCGCGTGAGAGAAGGCTGTTGTATACATCACAAGAGGCCAAAGGTATTCTGTGATACGATGAATGTGATGGAGATAATAAAGCCGTCATTTTTCTCTAGGTAGTGTGCCGTGATTCACACTAACATAACAAGTGTTATAATGGAATTTAGGGCCTACCGGAACTGTTTTTCATGCATTTAGGCCCTACATGTAGTCCCACATACCGTATGCAGCGTTAGTTGGTCAGCTGTGAGTTCGCAAGCACTTGAGTAACTGTAAAATTTATTGTTAAAAAATATAAAGTTTTGGTACCTCAAAAGTTTCCCTGAATTTCCTTGTCTTCGTTTGTGTAAATTTTTAGGTTAAAGTACCTTTCATATCTGATATAACTAACACTACCAGGCCATTGGCATGAGACTTAAAATTTACTCGCCCCGATAAAGTGCTCTCAATAGTCTCATGATGTCTTACTCTTAGACCTAGGGTTCTAGACAGAAAGATCCGTCTGTCCGGAGGACTCTTATATTTTGCCATTAACATGATTAACGCTGTCCTCCGTAGACAGACGGAAGGTATCAGTAACCATTGCTGTGGGGATGTTCTTAACCACTGCACTGTCGAAGCTGTCTCTATGGAAAATTGGGTGAGGTACCTCACCCTTCTCGATTGCGTCTAATTCACGGCCCTACGTGTAGGTCGGCAAATTTAATATTTAATAGTGAAATCAACTAGACCTATTCAAGAAACTTGTTTGAATGTAAAAAAGCTGTCTGAAATTTGGTTTATTGTAACGTTTGATCTGTAAGCGACTGCTCCCCACAGGAGCTGGCATCAGTGACTGCGGTCTTTATACTGAGGGGATCCGTGAAGCCAGACGCAGTCTCCGCAGAACATTCCCCGACAAACAGATACAGACCGATCTTTCGGTCAATCTTAGACCATGCAATTAACTGCGACCAGCAGCCCCATACGCATACTGTACGAGCTGAAATTTTTGCGTACAGATATTTTCGCAAATTGGTCCTTCGAGGGCATCTTCGCGTTTTGTTAATTTTGTGGTTGCGAGGGTCTAACTGAACTTCTCTATTTGCGCGTTGTTATCTTCACGTGTTGTTATTTTCGTGATTCAAAGGCGATTCGCGAAAATAAAACCACCGCGGAAAATTTCAGCTCGTACAGTAGTTAGCGACCAGCAGCCCCATACGCATCGCATAGCGTAATGGGACTTCGCATTGTAGTATTCAGGATCATGAAGGATTTAGTATCGGCGCAACGGGTAAATATCAACTTAAAATCCCAAAATTTCTTCAATTTGAAGACTTACCAATTAAGTTGGAAGTATTTAAAACAGGCTTCGGGCAATGTTTGGTTCTGCCAATACTGTAGTCCCTTTCTGTTCGAATTGATGACTGAATTTCACTCGGTCGAGAGGACCTTGGGAGAGCTACATACATCTTGTACATACACTGAATACTACGGCCAGCGCATTGGCACACATCACATGTGCACAAATTTCAAATCCATGAACGGATAAGATGTTTGTGTGCGCATGTGCTGGCTGTCAATTCAGTGTAGCTCTCCCAAGGTCCTCTCGACTGAGTCACATTCAGTCATCAATTCAAACAGAAAGGGACTAATTGGCAAAACCAAACGTTGCCCGAAGCCTGTTTTCAATACTTCAACTTAACTGGTAAGTCTTCACATTGAAGAAATATTTGGATTTTAAAGATAATATAAAGTTTTGGTACCTCAAAAGTTTCCCTGAATTTCCTTGTCTTAGTTTGTGTGTCAGGTTAAAGTACCTTTCATATAACTAACACTGTGAGACTTACTCGCCCCAAAGTGCTCTCATGTCTTAGTAATCATGCAATTAACTGCGACCAGCAGCCCCACATGCATAGCGACCAGCAGCCCCATACGCATAGCGTAATGGGGCTTTGCATTGTAGCATTCAGGATCGTGAAAGATTTAGTATCGCGGGTAAATATCAACTTAAAATCCAAAAATTTCTTCAATTTGAAGACTTACCAATTACAGTTGAAGTATTTAAAACAGGCTTCGGGAAACGTTTGGTTCTGCCAATATTTCCTTTCTGTTCGAATTGATGACAAAATGTGACTCGGTCAAGAGGACCTTGGGAGAGCTACACTGAATACTACGGCCAGCGCATGCCCACACATCACACGCACACAAATTTCAAATCCATGAACGGCTAAGAACGTCACTCATTTCAGCGCTTCCTATTGGCTACATTCTTGAACCCATTTTATAACATGCAATAATGGTATCGTACAATATGTGTACTACCTCACTGCGCGGCTCTGGTACGAAACCATTATCGCATGATTACTAAGACATGAGAGCACTCTGGGGCGAGTAAGTCTCACAGTGTTAGTTATATGAAAAGTACTTTAACCTGAAACATGAACTAAGACAAGGAAATTCAGGGAAACTTTTGAGGAACCAAAACTTTATATTATCTTTAAGTTGATATTTACCCGCGATACTAAATCTGTCATGATGCTGAATGCTACAATGCGAAGCCCCATTTAGCTATGTGTATGGGGCTGCACACTGCTGGTCGCAGTTGTCGTGCAATAATGGTTTCGTACAATACGTGTACTACCTCGCCGCCATATGGCGGCGGCTCTGGTACGAAACCATTATTGCATGATTACTAAGACATGAGAGCACTTTGGGGCGAGTAAGTCTCACAGTGTTAGTTATATGAAAGGTACTTTAACCTGAAACACAAACTAAGACGAGGAAATTCAGGGAAACTTTTGAGGTACCAAAACTTTATATTATCTTTAAAATAAATGGCAAACGTTACTAGAATATACAAATTACTATAGATTCACAACCATTCTCATTGGACCTTACACTATAGTATATGGGGCATTATCGCGATATAGGTCCCCACTCCATTCGCCGCCATTCATTTTGTCACGCGTCATAGCCGCAGGGCTGCCATTCATAAAGACAGGGCAATGCTATGATACGTCAAAATGAGTGAGATCAATAGAAATGCATGCAATGAAATAAAGTTTTAGCGTGAGAAAGGACCAAAATGCATGAGTCTCACGCTCAGTGCGTGAGAGTTGGCAGCCCTGTAGCCTGGGACTTCTTTCAACCTCATAGACTTTAATCTAGAGTAATAGATTTTGCATAAATTTAAATTTATAGGTTCTTACTTTAGTGGAGACGCACATGCAAAACGAGAGGGGACCGATATCACAATTTGGCCATAGAAATTAGTTATGGTTGCGTGTCTAACACATCAACCACCTAACGTTTTTCTATCAATAGAAACATAAAAAATCTCACAATTTGCCTGAAATTTTTAATACACACGAGAAAATACTCGAATTCACAAGTGAGCACTGAAAATGCGATCTGAATGAGATTATGTGGTAGGCCTATGCACTCTCAGTAGAAAATACAAACTTGTAGATTTAGAGTCTAAGTCAATTTCTAGTCTACTCTTAAAATTGTCTAGAATCTAGAGGACTGTCACTGTATTCAGATACAGAGTTCTATATCAAATGTCATGCGTGATACTGTTTGCTTGATAGGATATTGTTACGAATCCGGAATAAAAAGAGAGAAAACTGACCTTGAATACATCTCAAAATATGTAAATTAGAGTAAGGGAGGGTGTTTTTGGCCACTTAAGCATTTTTTTTTTTATGATTTAGGTAAAAAGTAAATAACAGAACCAAAGACAAAGTGATGAAGACATAAAGTTTAAAGGGACTGTACAGTACTGGTTGAGGTGGGGATTCATGTTTATAACATTCCTAAGTGAGATAATGAGAAACCTCTTATGAAATATGAAAGAACATGTAATTTTAAGAAGGATTCAACGTTTATTTGATGAAAATTGGTTTTCAAATGGCTGAGATATCCAAAAAAGTGCTAATAATAAAAGGCGACATGCCACAACTTTATTAGGATCTCTTTGTTTCACCTTGTTTTTGGATATCTCAGCCATTTCAAAACTGATTTTCATCGAATAAACTTTTGATACCTCTTAGAACTGCATGCTCTTTGACATCTCATAGAGTGGTTTCTGAATATCTCGCAAAACGTTAAAAGCTAAATCCTCACCTCGACCAGAACTGTACACACCCTTTAAATAAAGTCTTGAATTGTTTACATTGTGTATTTCTCTTTGGGACATGGCAGCAAATTTCAGTGATCCGGAGATCCAAACCCTTCTCAAGAGAATCACCGGACTGAACGTCGAGAAGGTCTTCAGACCAGCCAAGCAGAGTCTGGAGCCACCCACCTACAAACTGGTCAGCAGCAAGAAACTGCAAGAAGTAAGTTCAGCTGAATACCACAGACTTTACTCCTTTTTTTTTTTTTTTGGTCTTGATTTGAAAGAAAACATTCTATTAGATGAAGTGCAAATGATCAAGTAACAAGAAGAGCTCAGTGACAATGGCCGTGAAATTAGTCAAATCATGTTGGTATGATAGTTATGAAAAAGAAAAATGAATGAAACTGAACATTTGAATGGAAACAGAAAGATGAGGGTACATTATATTATGGGGGCACGTAAGAAGGGTTTGATGTCACTGTATCTTTACTGAAAATATACAGTATTTCAGTATTTTCCAGGTTGTTGTTTTGTTTTTGTTTTTTTGGTGTGTTTTTTTTTATAGAAATACTAGAGTAACTCTATGTCTCTGCAATCATCATGAATTAACAGATAATGGCTGTGATGACTTGGGGAGAAGGTAGCTTTGAGGTGTTGATTTTCAACTTACATTGTAATATGTGACCCTGCACCACAAAACCAACAGAAAGTCACCAGATATGGAATTTAGGAAAGAGCAGACTTTAAATTTTAAAGTGATATAATAACTTGATACAAATTGACTTTCCTAACTTCTTTAAATAAAGGAAGGAAAATGCATGTACAACCTCTGAAAGGGTGTTACTGAGAAAGGAGGCTTAAAAGTTTAGGGTTCATTCTAGTGCTATTGTCTCACTATTTCAAAGAGTGGTGCTCTGTACAATGAATAAGACAAAAATAAGGCCATGGAACTCATTATAGCAACCACAATGATGGGATTGTTAGATTAAGTTGAAACGTGTGAAACACATTGGGAACATCATATTCATGACTACTGCCAATTTTAAATGCAATGGCGTCATTCAAAAGGTATTACAGTTGAAAGTGAAGTGTGTGAAAGGGGTTTTTGAAAAATAAAAGGGGTTTCGCATACCTACCTAATTACATAGTTCTACCTAAAAGTGTTCTGGAAAACTGTAGAAAACACAATTTCCCATTTACATTGTATTTTATGATCTCAAACTTCAGCATTATGTAGGAAAAATGTTCCTTTTTCAAAAAAAATATTGCAAAACAAAGATTGACTACTAAGTTGACCCATTTCACCTATTTTAGGTCCTTGCGTACAATCAGGTACTGTAGTGTAACTTTTTGTTGTTTTTTTGATGCACGGTCACATGTGTATACACTGTACCGTGTATGTGTCATAACCTCTAAAACCAGTGCCAATACATGTGTATAACACTTTATTCCTCAACTAGCTTCAAGAAGAGGCAAGAAAGGAGGCGGAGAGGAGACTGAGCATGCCTCCGGTGTTGGAGGAGAGAGAACCCATCGATGAGGTGCTAGCGGAGGACGAGGGACTGGCGGGGCTGGACACCGCCAACGTGGTCTTCACCGACATCACCTACGGTCTCAGCGAGCGAGTAAGTCAGATCAGGTAGCATCCACACATTTGACCAAAAACCACACGTCCAATCACCTTTGTTCTTGACCTTGACCTTGAAGATATAATCCCGATGGCAGCTTGTCCATAAAGCTAAACTGGGATGGGTGTGCGGCAGTAGGTGACAGTGTAAGAAGAGTGGGTGACAGTGTAAAGTTGTATGTACAATAAAAGGGGGGACTGTGCAAGTAAAATCCAGGGCTGGGTTTAGAGTAGCCTGGAGCCCACAGGAGGCTGCATCCCTCCGATAACAGGTAGGGCGGCCTCCTGGAAAGCAGCAATTGACGGTGCTGTGACTGCAAGAAGAGGTAGGTGATTCCAGATCCTGATTGTGCGGGGGTAGAAAGAGTATTTGTAAGCATCGATGGTTGCTGCAGGAACTTCATACTTCAGAAGGTTCTCCCAGGGTACACAAATTAAACTGTGCAGCATTCATCTACAAAGTATCAGCAGTCTATGGCTATTTCTACTGACCTAAGTCTATGGATATTTCAGCTCACCAGTCAGAAGGCAGTATTGGGCTGATTTCTGTGAGAAACAATCTGTCCAATATCTGCTGACTCTCGTTATAGCAAAGTCCTCGGGACTGGCAGTTTTTTAGTTTTTTTGTTTGTTTGTAATATTCTTCTTTTTTTTTTTTCAGACGAACGAATAGAGTGTATTAAGATGTCTAGCTGATAATTTTGGGCCCTGAATTTGTGTTGTGTTGGTATCTGAAATTTCATTATAACTGTGTTCATTATAATGGGAGTGCACTGTACATCTTTTGTAGACTTAGATTCTGGGATGTACTTTCTCTTCATAATGGCTCCTTGTGAATAAAAAGACAAAAGATACTTCTGACTTTTCAAAGAAACTTTTTTGTTGTTGTTGTTGTAAGGAACATGATTTTCTGTTTGTGATAACCAAATCTGTGTTATATAGCAAACGTACATCATTACCTGTCAAAAAGTGTTTGTAGAAAAAGGGGAAATACGTTTAGAATGTCCTTTCTTTCCATTAGTACCCTTCTGCAACCAGTTTCACACAATTTAACATACATGTAGTAGCTTAGGTGCAGTAAGGAGAATTGTTACAATGGCATCAGGTGGTATTGTGTTAATTCTTATCTTTTATTGTTCCCCTCCCCCTTCCCCTCTTGTGTGCTGAGAAGAAGCGATTTGTAGTCGTTAGAGAACCGAGCGGCAGGCTGCGTAAAGCTCGATGGGACGAACGAGACAGAATTATGCAGGTCTACTTCCCACGTGAGAGGAGGGAGGTTGAAGCGCCACCCATGTTTGCGGATGAACAACTTCCAGTATGTTACTTGTGACCCTGTGCCAAGCTCTTGTCCTTGATTCAAAACAGAAAGAATCAAAGCAAAGCATAAAGACAAATTATGAAGACTGTGATGATAAATGTATTTTTAGTGGGGTTTTTTTGCTAATATTGCATAACAATTCTTTTATTGTCACTGCATATATATGGATATGTATCTACATAGTGTGGGTTTTTTTGTTTTTTTTGTTTTTTTTTATTGTGAAACAAGTACAAGTAGATCTGTTTATAAAGATTAATGTAATGTTTCATGTAATGAAATTTAATGTAATGTTTCATTTAATATACAGCCTACAGGAGTTAATGCTCTTATTCGTAAGTGATTATTTTCGTTAATGATATTTAGGTTTCATAGCAGCAGCTGTTGAAATCAGAACAAGCTGGTATTCTTTGAAGTGTATCAGACAGCTGGTGTATTCTGTGTTTGGTAATGCCAATCTTTGAAATGCTGTTCGTTTGACCATCACTTCAGCACTGTCTAGGAGCACACATATATTGCGGCATATAGTATTAGAAGGCTAGGATCTATCAAATGTTTTAAATTTGTTTTCTGCTATATTTTACTATAATGCTTGTGCTTGTCCCTCCATCACCAGGCCATCTTTGCCAAGGAGCGCCATGAATTCTTACTGGATGCTGCGTGTGTGCAGTTTGAGCCTGATGCTGAAGATTTTATCAGAGTGAGTATAATTCAGTCAATTAATGACTACAAGTATTCAAATGGTGACACAGATACACAGATGCAAAAGCACACTAAATTAACCTGTTCCTTACAGGAACCTGGTGACCTGTGTTTCAAGTCTATGGGGATTCCAGAATTAAGTATAGAATGGGTTAAGAGTAGACACAGAAGGCTTTTGAATGTTTCTAGAAACTTGACAGTGATCTCTGACCTATACCTTATTTGTCCACCACAACTCCCTTGAAATAAAGAAAGATAATCATACCCAAAAAAAAATCCCCTAAAATGAAGGTCAGCCCTTATGAATCCCATCAATTTAGAGGTCTGTCAACGATTCCTCATGTGAGAAATGGATGAAGTTGCTATTTCCAAGCAAATGAACTTGGAGAGTAATACCGACTTTATCAAATGTTTGAAAACAACTCATAAGGATTTCAGTAATTTACAAATTTCGACTTTTGATCATTTACCAGCATCTGGTAACTCTTTCACAATCTCAACTCAGCCAGCTTTGCATATTTTGCCCAAACGCACAGCCACATTTATAAGTCACAACGTGATACAGCTCGTATACATGTAAACATCATAGCCTTTGCTTTGCCATGAGATTTTCATCATGGCAAAGCTTGCAGATTTCTCTACCATTTTGCTCTTCTGCATTTCGAATGTAAGCACATCTATGAAGAGTTACATAGCTTTGAAAAAAACAAACAAACAAACAAACAAGGATGTTTTCCCAGAGTGCTCAGTAACAGAATTATGTGGCACATAGGGTTTTTCACCATGGCAGATACAGAGTTAATAAGGAAAATAAGTTGACCAACATCCCTGTTCCCCACATTCACCTTGTACAAAAACATATTCTTTTTTCCTCCATCGGTTGCTACCTCCTTCGACACATCAAGGTTCATCGCAAGGCTTACGAGGACTTAGATGAGACAGGCAATTATGATGTCCTCCGATCAACTAGACATTTTGGTGGCATGGCCTACTTCTTTGCCAGACAAAAGAGGATAGATGGTCTGCTCACAGACATGGTCCAGAGAGACTTGTAAGTAAAGGATGCCTGACAGCCTCAGTTTGCTGCTTTTTTTTTTTTTTTTGATTTGTAAAAGAATATTTGTTTATTTTTGACATCCATTGAAAAAGGTTTCACTTTTATGTTCTCCAAAATGTGTGCAATTATTTCTACCTCCCTTACCACACACAATTTTCTCCTTCTTTGTCTTGTTCTTCCATTTCGTGTTCATCTCTCTATTTTCTCTTTTCTCCCACATGTGTTGGCTCCTGCATCTTTTGTTTCCTTCCTATATTTTTTTGTCTCTTTATGACTTTTTCTTTCATTTTTTTTTGTTTATGCTTTTACATGCTGATTTTCCAAGTGACCCCACACATGCATTTCCATTATCCTCTATTTCATGTTCTTTTTCCTATATCATTTCTTTGTGTTTTTCTTCATTTTGCTTGCTTTAGTGTTTTGAATTTTGTTTCTTTCTCCTTCACATCATATTTCATGTTTCTGCTCATTTTGCATTTGTTCTTGCACTATTGTTGTGCACTGTCTTTTTTATGCCTCCGCCACGAAGTGGTGCCGGAGGCATTATGTTTTCGGGTTGTCCGTCCGTCCGTCCTTCCGTCCGTCCGTCCTTCCGTCCGTCCTTCCGTCCGTCCGTCCTTCCGTCCGTCCTTCCGTCCGTCCGTAATGAATTTTGTGGACAGGGTAACTATCAAAACCTTTTGAGGTATCCTAATGAAACTTGGCATGTATGTGTATTAGGGGGTGAAGTTGTGCCTATCAACTTTTGGGTGCACATGCTCAAGGTCAAAGGTCAAAAGGTCAAGGTCAAATGCTTAAAATTTCACTATTTCCCCCATAGCTATGCAATGCCTGAAGATATTTTCTTGAAACTTAGTGTATACATGTATTACCCAATTAAGATTCTCTGGTAAAAGTTTGGGGTCATGAGGTCAAAAGGTCAAAGGTCAAAAGGTCAAGTAAAATGTTAAAATTTCACTTTTTTCTCTCTATCTTGGAAATTGTTCAAGGTATCTTTATGGAACAAAGTATATATGCATGTACTGACTGGCAGTGGTTATCTAGGGAATTTGGGGTCCATGGGGTCAAAGGTCAGGGGTCAAAGGTCAAGGGCAATACTTCAAAATTTTACTAGTTTCCTTATATTTATGCAATACCAGCAGGATTATTTTTTTTTTTAACTTGATGTATGCATGTATAACCCACTAGATATTCTCTGGGATTTTTTTTTACTTTTGCCAAGAAGGTCAAAGGTCAAAAGGTCAAAGATCAAGTGAAAGTGCTGAACTTACTTCTTTCTCCATATCTCGGAAGTGGCTCAAGTTAGTATGTATGTTCTGCCTGACAGTGATTTTCTTATGAATCAAAGGCCAGATGAAAATGATAACAATTTACTGTTCGATACAGAAATTGCACTTTTACTCCATACCTTGAAAATTACTCAAGTGTGTAAACTTATGAAAGGGTCAAAGTCGAAGTTAAAGTTCTTAAATCCCCAAATACATGCTCTCCTATTCATCCAATTAAACATAGGTCAAGGAAGGTGAACATTTGATACATTTGTGACAAACATGTCATTTTAATATTTTGCCAATTTTGTGAAAATGTAATCACACATTGTACACATGTACTATAGACCTATTAGGAGAATCATGCATTATGGCGGAGGCATACCAGTCGCCATAGCGACATTTCTAGTTTCTCTTGTTTTCTTCCATTTCCTTCTCTTCTTCTATTCATTCTTTCTTCCATGCCATATTTTTTTCTCTTCCTTCCTGCCTCATCCTTCTTCACTCCTTCATCATCATTATCTGTTTAGTACCTCTCTTTACATATTGTTGCTGAGCGACAAGACCTCGTATCTGAAATTTTGGTGAAAATTACTTTTTATGCCTCCGCCACGAAGTGGTGCCGGAGGCATTATGTTTTCGGGTTGTCCGTCCGTCCTTCCGTCCGTCCGTCCGTCCGTCCTTCCGTCCGTCCGTAATGAATTTTGTGGACAAGGTAACTATCAAAACCTGTTGAGGTATCCTAATGAAACTTGGCATGTATGTGTATTAGGGGGTGAAGTTGTGCCTATCAACTTTTGGGTGCACATGCTCAAGGTCAAAGGTCAAAAGGTCAAGGTCAAATACATAAAATTTCACTATTTCCACCATATCTATTGAATGCCTGAAGATATTTTCTTGAAACTTAGTGTATACATGTATTACCCAATTAAGATTCTCTGGTGAAAGTTTGGGTCATGAGGTCAAAGGTCAAAGGTCAAAAGGTCAGGGTCAAATACATAAAATTTCACTATTTCCACCATATCTATTGAATGCCTGAAGATATTTTCTTAAAACTTAGTGTATACATGTATTATCCAATTAAGATTGTCTGGTGAAAGTTTGGGTCATGAGGTCAAAGGTCAAAGGTCAAAAGGTCAAGTAAAATATTAAAACTTCTTTTTTTTTTCTCCATACCTTGGAAAATTGTTCAAGGTATCTTCATGGAACATAGTATATAC